>JAEIIO010043400.1:0-14371 GCA_018874655.1 Drosophila diplacantha | reverse complement strand
CGTTCTTTTTTTAATCTTAAACTTTTATTTCGTGCCTTACGCTTGCAATGTCGTAATTTCGAATAATTAAAAATTCACCTTAAATTTAGATAAAAGCTGAACCCAACTTTTCTTTATGCTTTCCATCCATTTCCCCTTTGTAAAAACCAATTTAATTATGAAAAATACATATATTTCTTTCAATTTTCCTTAAGTAAAACCACATGTTTGTTTTTTCGACAAATGATTATGTAAACTTGTACTTATTGAAGTTCTTGGAGCTCAGAATCCATAAAAAGAGGGCTATCAACAATAACATAATGGAAAATTATTTAATTTATATCCAATATATTATTGGAAATTATTCAACTTTTGCTTCTAACAAATCGCTTTTGAAACTGACTTGATTTTTCAGTAAATCTTTTTTACTTTAAATTGTACAATTAAAATACTTAAAAGAATAATAAAAAAGATATATTCAAAAATCAAGAAAACCTTGTTGAAAAACAAAGCGCTTAAAGCAAAGCATGAAACCACAATTTTGTATTGATTGAAGCCCATTTACAAAGAGAGAAAAAGATGGCTGAGACTAATTAGCTTGGTCGCGGTTTTTATTGGCCGCCAGTTCGCGTTTCTAAAATTATAAGATCTTGTTAAGTTGGAAACAATTTTTCATGCGGGCAAAATTATTGCATATAAGAAACTAATCTTACACAGTGGCTACTCCGCGTCTGGCTTACTGACTAAACGTATCTGTTAGATAATTGATTAATCCATAGGTTGCATTATGTTTATAAATCTAGTCAAATTTGATTGAATTGACCCCGACGTCAATCTGGCCGCCTCGATAGCTGCCGCGCTTCTTCTTGGTCTTCTCGTGCTTGAAGGATTTGCCGCGCGTGTGCTTCAGGTCCTTGTTGGCCCGCTCGCCCCAGGAGCCGGCGGCGTTTTTCTATGGTGGTTTACAAATAATATAAACATGTTAATTTTATAACATAACTGCATCTAGGGTGGTGTGTGCTTATGCGTGTGTGTGGCGTTAACTAAACTAAACTCTAATTGTCGAAGGTGATTTTCTTGTTCTGCTTTGGCGCTGACGAATCGAATGATTTATTGCCAAATCCGCCGCCACGTCCACCTCCACGGCCACCGCCGCCGCGACCTCCGAAACCGCCACCGCCTCCTCGACCACCACCGAAACTGCCGCCTCCACGGCCGCCGCCCCCACGACCACCGAAGCCGCCGCCGCCTCCACGTCCACCGAAACCGCCGCCGCCTCCACGTCCACCGAAACCGCCGCCGCCTCCGCGTCCACCACGTCCGCCGCCGGCTTTGTTGTCAAAGCCACCGAAGGATCGGCGATCGCCAATCTTCTTGAAGCCGCCGCCGTCGCCGCCATCCTCGCCGCCGTTCTGCTTGTTGGTCTCCCAGTTGCTGCGATCCGGACGACCGGCGAACCCGGAGCCTCCACGGCCTCCACGTGAGTTGTTGTGCTTCTTGAAGCCGCCATCCTGAAAGGGGAGGAGAATGCCAGGAGGGCAAACCACAAATTAGCAAAGACTTTTTTAAATGCAAGTTCAAAATGGGTCAGGAAAGTGCCACAAATGATTTGAGTTTTCTTCAAGCGGCGTGCGCATCTCTTGCTAATTTGTGTGTCTGCCGCTTGCTCCTCTTAGCACCTCGACTCCCCTACGCCAGTTCCTCAATTTCCCTCCACACACACACACCCAAGGCACGCGCCACTCAAATGCATTTGCGGCACTCACCTTGGCCTCAAACGACATGTCCTGGACACGTGAATCCACCAGCACCTCTTCGGTGCGAACCCGCCGGAAGGGAGACCGTCTCCGGCCACTTCCTCCCCCACTGCTGCCATTTAACTGTTTGTTGTTCCAGCTGTTGTTGTTGTTATTGTTTGGCGTCGATGTCAAGCCATTCTTCTGCGAATGGCAAGCAATTATTATCAACTGTTCTGGACACGGACAGCGTAACAATAGTTACGGCTTTCACTTTGGTTCAGACGAAGAACGTGTAACAGGATGACTAACTAATGTCCCTAACTAATTAACACTTTGGAAATAAAATACATAAGATAGTTAACACGTAGTAAGAACAAGTACGTAGTTCTTTTAAATAAGCAGTAATTATTTAAATTTGCCTCAACTATGGATTTGCATTAAGTATGTGCTATAATTCTTAAAACTTATCCATTATTTTCCTATTTCTTATATTTTATACTACCTCCCTTTAGTTGAACAAAAATGTAATTCTTTTTTTTTTTAAATTAAGTTCCCTGAACTTACCTGTTGCTCTCCTGACTTCACAAAGTTATTGTACTTCTTGTTGGGAGTGGCCTCATCCGCATCGCCGCCACTGAACTTGCGCTTTTGGCCACCATTGGCCACTGGCTGGGGTTTGGCCTCGCCGGGCTCTTCTTCAGAGGAGGAGCTGTCGCTGCTGCTCTCCGCCTTCTTCTTTGCTGGCACTGGCTTCTTAGCCGCTGGCGCCTCATCCTCAGAAGAGTCCTCTTCCGAGGAGGTATCATCCTTCTTGGTGGGTGCCGCGCCCTTCTTGACAGCTGGCTTTACAGCAGGCACGTCATCGTCACTAGAGTCCTCGCTGCTCGAGGCGGCAGCCTTTGCTGGAGGTTTGGTGGCAGCAGCCTTGGTTTTAGGCTTTTCATCTTCGGAACTGTCGCTGTCGTCGGAAGAATCCTCGGACTCGGCCTTCTTAGCAGGAGCAGCCTTTGCTGGAGCAGCCTTGGCAACCGGCTTCTTGGGAGCTTCCTCCTCATCTGAGTCGCTCTCCTCGCTGGATGTATCGGCCTTCTTGGCTGGAGTGGCCTTGGCTGGAGTAGCCTTGGCTGGAGCAGCCTTGGCAGGTGCAGCCTTCTTCGGTGCCTCGTCTTCGGAAGAACTGTCCTCGCTGGAAGAGGCTGCCTTCTTGGCAGGAGCCGGCTTGGCTGGGGCCTTTGCTGCGGGCTTCTCATCCTCAGAGTCACTGTCTTCGCTGCTGGAAGAAGCTGCCGGCTTAGCGGCAGGCTTAGCCGCTGGCTTAGCAGGCGCCGCCTTTTTGGCAGCTGGCTCATCGGAATCACTTTCCTCGCTAGAAGATTCGGCTTTCTTGGCCGGAGCCTTGGCGGCGGGTTTTGAGTCCTCCTCTGAACTGCTGTCTTCGCTGCTAGATTCAGCTTTCTTGGCAGGAGCAGCCTTAGCCGGCGTAGCCTTTGCCACGGGTTTTGTTTCCTCCTCAGAACTGTCACTATCGCTGGAAGATGCGGCGACCTTTTTGGCTGACGTAGCCTTGGCTGGTGCAGCTTTTTTTGGTGGCTCATCCTCCGAGCTGTCTTCACTCGAGGAGTCGGCCTTCTTAGCGGGCGCTGCCTTAACCGTGGTAGCCTTGGCCACTGGCTTCTTCTGTTCCTCCTCGGAGTCGCTGTCCTCGCTGGAGGAGGCCGCCGCCTTAGCGGCCTTGCCGTTTGTCACTGGAGCCGCTGCCGGCTTCTTCGCGGGTGCTGGCTCTGCATCGGAGTCGGAGTCGCTGTCATCGCTGCTGCCAGCTGCGGCCTTTTTAATGGCCGAGAATTTCACGGGGCTGTTGACTTGAAAGAACTTGATTAGCTCTCCTATCACCGGTGCGTTCTTGCCTAGAGTGGGCTGTGGATGAACAGAAAAAAAAACAAGAGTTTTGGTTAGTGAACAACACGTGGTCGTCATCGTGGTGGCATGTGCGGCGGGTCGACTGCATTCGATGGACTTTTTTAGTCAGAAATCCAGCTCACTGCAACTCCCTGCCCTGCCGATGTGGGCACCCACACATTTGCACGCGTTGGGTGCATCCAAATTCGTTGCACTGGCGCCGCTCTGCAGTCGAACTTACCGCTTTCGTCTTTTGCTGATAGACCTTCGCCAGGTTCTTGTCCACGGACAGCAGGTGCTGCAGGACGACTCCATGTGACAATTTCACTTCATCTGTCATTTTCTTTTCTCTGTTTCTCTATATTTTCGGTCCACAATAAAGTTCTAGCCGCTCTGTCGTTTCCAAAAAGGAATCACACGTGTTTTGCCTATCGATATTGCGATTTTTATTTGATATTTTTAATTATTTTTAATATCGGCTGCAACTACAGTAGTGTAAAATGTCCCGTGAGCATTTTACATGCGGGGTCGAATTATGAAATGTGTAAAATGTGTTTTGCTGCTGGGTTGACCACTCACGATAGTAACAATATATTGAATATTTGCTTGTGCGAATCACTATCGAGTTATGTAGACATATCATTTTTAAACAAAAACATGTGGATTTCAAAGGACTTTACATACTGAATAGCATACATACATACTGAATACTGAATACACAAGTAGCTTACCGATGTTTCCGCTTTACTCGATTCAAAAGGGCTCATCCTCTTCGATCCACGATACATTGGATATATCTATGAAACTATAGTTTGCTCTTATACTATACAATTAATCCTATCGATATCAGTTTTTTTAGTATTTAATATTTATACACAGTTACCAGTATATTCTATAATTATATATTGTTTATTTTACTACTAATAATTCAAAAATTTGTATCTACTTTCTTAAAAGTGTGCCTAATGGCTTAGTATTGTTTATTTATTTTCAAGTGTAATTTCGGTGTTTTTGGGCAGAGCACTTGCGGTCACACTGCCTCAGGTCAATGTATTTTTGTTTTGTTATTCAATTGAACAACGCAAAATATCACCAAGACATCTCCAGGTAGCCTGTAACTTACATTATTTATTGGACCTGCACCCACTTCGGATCCGGATAAGATCAGTAATTTCCCAGGGCCATGGCTACTGAGCCGTTTGCAGGGATTCTTGGCCTCAATGACGACTGTCTGGAGGAGGTTTTCGATCGACTCCAGGACCTGCCGTCCGAGGTGTCCTTTTCTCGGGCCTGCCAACGCTTCCAGCACATCTGCCAGTCCAAGTGGCGGACCAGCCGCGCCTACGAGCAACTGGACCTAGACAAGTGGCGGGAACTGCTGCCCAACTACGAGGATCTCATCTACTTCCTCTCGCAGATGCGGCCGCACATCAAGGAGATGTGCGTTAGCAGTTGCCTGTGCGCCCTACTTAAGGACCTGGACGAGATGCACATTTCTGAGCTGCCGGCAGTGGCCAGTTTCTACTACGATCCCGAGGACGTAGACTGCTATCCGTCGAATCGGAGCATTCGAAAACTAGCCGGGCTGCTGCCGGGACTGCGAAAGCTACGCCTCACCACGCCCATTGACGGCCGGTACTTGTCGCAGTTCCAGCACCTGCAGGAGCTCCATCTGTACGAGGACTGGCACAAGGCCTACGAGCTACAGCAGGAGTATTTGGAGGAGGTCTGTCAGTAAGTAGACTTTAGTTCCTTTAAATGAAAGGCACTTACCCTCCCGGTTGTTTTACAGCAAGTTGCACGATCTCCGGGTGCTGGACATTCGGACCTACGATGTGATTAGCAAACTGCAGCTGGCCAACTGTGTGCCGAGTCTCAGGAACCTTACAGTTCTCAAGCTAAACCTCGCCACGTTAAAGCCCGTACTGCCGGCTGTCTTGGAGCTGCCCTCCCTCAGACAGCTGGTGGTGCTGCTGGACAACGAGTGGCACATCCCGCCACTTGTCAGTCCGGACAGCTATGACCACAAGATCCGTGAGGTCAGCGAGTTCTACGAGATAATGGAGCGCAAGGCCGAAAACATTGTGGGATTCGCCGTGGACGGCTACTATATGCCCCTCGAGCCCGGCTGGGACGAGAAATTGCCCATATGGACGCATCGAAGGCTTCAGCGGCTGGCCATCTGCAGTTGGACCCATCCGGCGGACTATCTGGAGCGCTACACCTGCATGACAGACCTGCGGCTACTCTGCCTGCGCAACTGGAACGACCTGAGCGACGACATACTGCTCAAGCTTGTGGAACTCTGTCCGCGCCTTGAGCACCTGGATGTGTCCTACTGTCGCGAGCTCACCCCCAAATTCCTGACCCGCGCACTGAGTGTCCTGAAACAGCGAGAGCCGCACAAGCATAAGCCCGGCTTCGGGCGATCTCCACCCCTCCTGCTATACTACGAACTCAGTGGCTTCGAGGATTTTGTGGATAAAGCGGTAACTATCTCATGGTTTATTGAAGGTCCTATTTCTGGCTTATCTTTTTTGTCCTTTGGCAGAATCTTAAAAGCTCGCCGGACTATCGGGATTATATAGTGTTTACTGCCGACTTTCCCATCAACTCGGAGCGGGGTCTTAGTTTCGTGGATCGTGGCTATCAGTTTGAATTTGACTGTCCCTGAAATCTGTAAAAAATAAATACATATAAAAATATTTATTATTAAAAATAATGTTGAACCAAAAAAGCAAAACAATGACTAAATCGACTCGGCTTTTGATTATTAAGATACCTTAAATTTAACTGGCGGTTAAGCGACATACGCAGCTATGAGGTAATAGTTTATTGGTATTTGCCGCACTTGCGGTCACACTACAAAGCAATGCTCCATTCCTCTTCTTCACACATGTTTATATTTACAAGAGAATTGTGCAATATTGAGTATTCCGAGGAGGGATTTATTTAAATTTAATTGAAAGTCAAAATGAGTGAGGGCAAGGATCAGAAGCCAGGCGATGGCATCCGTTCCATGCGCACCACCGGGGTTTTTCGTCTGATCAACTTTGAGCTGTACGCAAAGCCGGTAAGATTTAACCAGAGACTTGAGATACATTTTCTATAACCCGGACTGGCTTTTGCAGAACGCCATAATAATGGGTCTGGGACTGACCGCCATTGCCGGAGTCTTTGGCTACATCGCCTACATGCGCTACAAGTACGAAAGCCTGGGCTACTACGTGGCCGTCAAGGACGACGGGCGCGAGGAGTTCATCAAGAAGAAGTCCAAATGGGAGAGCTAGCTAGCCGGGAAGAAACGACACCTTTTTTGGAAACACCTTTTATTTACTTGGTAGCACAATTTGGTACATAAATTTGTTGTTTGTTTGGGAAGTTGTTGTTTGCTTTGCCAAAAAATGTAAAGAAATCACAAATAGTAGAAAAATGTTTTTAACTAGAACCATGTTTGTTTTGCGGCAAATTGCGTACCGCAAAAAAATGAGCGTAAGACAGCAGAAATGGGGACGGGGACAGAGGTGGTGAAAGTGGAGTTGAGTGGAGTGGAGCAGAGAAGAGGTGGTGTGTATCACAATTACTAGAGCAATAACTCCTCGCATCCTCACAATGGTCTCTCTCGCTCTCTTCTCGTCGCCGCCGCCGCCGCCATCGTCGTCGTCGTCTTCGATATCGCTATGCTTTTGGTTATCATTGTCGCCCGTCCCCCCTAGGCAGACAACTTGAGAGCCTTGAGCTCGTCCAGGTACTGTGCTTCCATCTTAATCTTGTTTAGTTGGTTCAGCTCCAAGTTTTCGCCCTGGCTGCGGCGCAGCTTCAGCTTCTTGATGTCCGACAGCTTCTTGGCAACGCTGCGTATCTTCCGTTCTTTCTCGGATATATTCTGGCCATTAGCCTGTCCCTGCCCCGGTGGATGGGGATGCTGTTGCGCCTGGTTGCGTGGCTGATCAGCCGCGTTCTCCTGCTGGTATCTTGGTCGGGGAGTGTTTTGTTGCGACTGCTGCTTGCGCTGCTCCTCCCCAGTCTCTGGCACAGTTACTGGCAACGCAGCAGCAGCAGCGGCAGCAGGAGCCACCTCTGTGGGCGCAGAGTCAGCATCACCGCCATTCACTACGTTGATATCCCTTTTGGGGCCGCGAGGCTTGTTCTTGTTGTTCCGTTTATTGTTGCTGTTGGCACCACCTGTTGGCAAAGGAGAAATGCAAACAGCAATTAGCAAATACATGGCCGAGACTACTTACGACCGCGTCAATCCCTAATCCTAATTGGCATGGCTAATACAGAATGTGTGAGCAAGGAGTGAAGAGGAATGGCTGATTAGCTTGGAACCTAGTAGCGCTTATGCTGGTAGGGCCGATAGCGCCGAAAAGGACGGCTGTTTGAGGTCCCCGGCTGACCCTCTCGTCCGGCGGCCACCACCTGGACTTGGACCTGGGACTGCTCGCCCCGTCGCATGATGGGATTGTCCAAGTCGTACTGCCTGTGCCAAAACTGCCGCGGTGTATTACCTGCTGCTGCCGGAGCCAGTCCGGGAATGCTCGGCTGGGGCAGATACTGTTCCGGATTCTTTCCCTCCTTCAACAGTCGCAGATGGGGCGGTGTGTAGGCCTTCTTGCTGGCCTCTGGCTGGCTTGACTTGATGCCCTCGTGCTTGGCCTTGGTGATCTTTGGCTCGCTAAAGGTCTTGTCCGGGAATTGCTGCCACTCGATGCCCAGCAGCTCCTGGCCCTGGGGCCACATGGTCTCATGGAGCAGCGCTCCAGAGTAGTGGTAAACCTTGAAGCTAAATACACAAAGAGTTGGGGGTTATACATCCTCAATACAAATCCTGTGAGAGGATTACTCACCCATTGCTGATCCGTAGCCTGGGCGCCGTGGTGGCAGTGATGAACCACTCGCCATTGGGATGCCATTCAAAGACCGTGGTGTCGGCGCACTTGAGATTCGCCAACTTCTCGCGTTTGGCCACATCCCATACCTCGACGGCTCCTGGAAGATTGCCGAAGCCTGCAAGGACTATGAGACTGCCAAACGGATTGAAGTAGGCGCAGTTGCGCGGCCCCTCGCCAAAGTCAAAGACCACATCGCACTTGAGGTTGTAGAGGGCCGCCTTGGAGGGCATGAACCCGTAGACGACCACAAACTCATTTGCTTTGGGACTCCACTTGACACAGTGCACCGGACCCTCCTTGGAGAGAGGCACCGAGCAGGTGTCGCCCTTGGTGGCCATAAAGTGCACCGCCTGGTTGCCGTAATAGGAGGCTCCGCTCTTATCCACCTCAGTGCTGGTCAGCAGCAGCAGTCCGCTGCCACGCTTGTTCCACAGCATCTCGACTCGGTCCGCCTGGAAGAAGCTCTTGCACGCAACCGTCTGGTTTTGGCCGAGGGCCGGGTACTTGTACAGCTTGCACATGGACGGAGCTCCCTTGGCGCCTGGGGTGTAGAAGGCCAAGAAGGGCGGACAGTTGCCGGGTCCTAGCGAGAGCATGCCGCCGCGGCTGCCACCTATCTTCCGCGAGGTGCCGGTGAATCCCTTCTCTGCTCCCTCTCCCAGATCGTAGAACAGCGCCTCGCCGCCGACGACCAGAGCAAAGATGGACTCGTCCGACGACCATGATGGCTGCCAGTCAGTCTGGTTCTTCTGGACTACGGCAAAGACCTCTTCTCCGGTGGCAACCTCGTAGACCAACAGATTGGGTGATCCCTCCGGCCGGTCCTTGGTGATGGTATAGTTCTCCCAGGTGCACAGATATCGGCCACGTGGCGAGAAGCTGAGGTAGAAGGCCTTCGGCCGGGGCAGCGTAGCAATCACTGGCCAGCTGGCAGCGCTATCCCTGCTCGCCTCGAGCACCTTGACCGCCTGACCGTTGGAGTACGCAAAGTACCGGCCGTCGGGGCTGAAGCAGATCGATCTGCTCGATCTCGTCTCCTCGCGTGGCAAGTGGGCCTTGTGCTCGTACGGCTGCTTGGAGCCCGCCGACGACCACAGCTCCACGGCCACGCTAGAGCGAACTGTGGACAGACGGAGGAGAGGGAAGAGGTTAGCACGAGCGGCGGATGGAGAACGAACACGAGGTCGTTTGACTTTTCGCCTTTCCCGCCGACCCCTGCGCCGGAAACGGGCGCCTTCGATAGCCCGGAGTTGGGGCTGCCGTTTGGCGCCAATTTGGAGATGAATTCCAAGGATAATACTCACTGGCAAGGGTAGGAACAACCAGATCCGCAGCTGCAGCCATTGTCTTCCAATCTCACACGCACGCACACACACCCACGGGAACGCACACGCTCACGCTGGCCGTAGCTGTTGTTGTTTTTATATATCAATTGTTGTTGCCGTCTGTCCAATTTAGGGCTGCAAGCAAATCGATTTTACTATCGATACTATCGATGACTGAAAGGTTAACCACAGGAGGTGGTTTGGTTGGATTTTATAAATAATGCAGTAAAAAAACAACAAAAATCCAAAGTTGACTTTTCCCAGTATTACTCCAATTGGAACGAGATGCGAACTACAGTATTTGGTCACACTTAAGCTGGCTATAAAGCGCTCTGGCGTTACCAGAGTGCAACAGAAAATCTTCGTTTTTGTAGTGTTTGAAAATTACAAATGAAACAAAGTTTTATAAATTTTGTTACATCGATTCCTCCTCTTCACTTCAGTTTATTTACTCACTGTTGATGTTTTTGCAGCTCGCTTCCAATCACGCTGTCGATGTTGCTATTATATGGCTATTATTGTTGCTGCCTGCCTTGTTCTGCTGCAGACGTCTAGTGTTGGTTACCAGATGTGTACTCGGTGTATCAATGAGCAATGGTTAACATGCATTGGCGCGACAACGACACGTTTAACAATTAACCCAACCAAACCAAACGTATTTAGAACTGCAACAAAATTTCTGCTCTACGTGAATTTAAAAACATTTTAGTACTGACGATTTCAGAGCTAAAACTTCAGAACGTCAGACCGGCACTACACAAAGACGGGTTGATTATATGTGTACATTTTTGTTTACTTTTCGATTTGGCTTACACTCACAATTTGAAATAGTTAACTTACTTTTATTTAAAAAAGAAAAATAATAATTGTTTTAATATTTTCTTTGGGTTCATTTTATTTATTTTATTCGCATTGCCAATTAATGGCGTTTGATAAATAGCTACTTGTGGTTTCTTCTGTTTTAGACCATGGTTAGACCCTTGGGATATTTTGTATCGCCCATTTTGAAAGATTTTTTTTTACGAGGGTGGGATAGTTTTTTTTTGATATTATCAAATTTGATCAGAAATAAAAAGAAGGAAAAGGTACTGTCTAGACACATTAGTAATTATTACAACCCATTAGAAAAGAAATGTGGTCTTTTGTCGGTGACAAGCCCGAGGCCAGTTACTTCTGCGGACTTTTCATTTATTTACTGTATTTTTGCTTGCCACTATTACGCCAGTTAATTGTTAGGCTCTGATAAAGGCGTTGGGACAATTGGAACTCGTTCAGTCACTTTCGCTGAAAAGCTGCGTTGCGCTGACACTGCGCATGCGTGGCTTCTCGTGTTTCATTTCGGACGACCATTGTCGAGCTGCGTTTGTTTCAATTGTTACCGTTAATTTAATTTTATTTTACTTATTTACACCCGACGGCAAACACTTTTTCTGCACGTCGCGCCGACACTCGACAATTGACTTGAAATGTCGCGCATTTGCCGTGGCCGAGGGGAAAAGTTACAACCACTATGAAAGTGTTTTTTTGTGTGGCCTTTCGGCGTTTTTTTCATTTTTCGATAATAACCAAAGCGAATTGTAACTAATATAGCTCGGTAACTTTCCCAAAAGAAAATGAAAAGCGTCTTTTAATGGTCGGACGGAGCAGATGGGGAGAGGAGCAGCCATAGCATCTACAGAATATTCAATTATGTAATGTTATAATCGATAACCAATTAACAAGGGTCCCAACCAAGTAGATAAGTCAGTTTGCAATGCTTTCAGATTCGTTTGAAGGTGAAACCGCAAGCGGTAAAAGATTCAAATTTTCCCATAAAATGCTTGAGAGTTCGATTTAATTTCCTTGGCTTTTATTGAGCTATTTATATTACCTTTATATCGTATGTTTATGAGATCTGGAAAGTCTGTTTAAATTTGGTTTTCAATCAGATGTGCTTTTTAGTTTTGTCACCTTACAACATACTTCTCGGTAAAATATATAGCACTGTAAGGCTATGAATACAAAAGCTTTCTGGGATTTCCTCGCCAAGCTCGGTCCTGGTCCAACCCTAGCCGTCTTCTTTGCCATATTGTTGGCGCTTGTTGCACTTCTCTGCTGCATTGGCTATTGCTGCTGTTTCCACTGTTTCAGCAGGGACTGCAACTAAAAGGTTTCACCCTATAAACGGCCTGCGAAGAAATGATATTGAGCCGATTACTCTTGATTATCCTGCTGCCAGTCTTTTTAGTATGTTTTTGCGCCTGCTGCATTGTCTGCATTTTCTGTGGCTGCTTTGTGATGCTCTTGCGTGCCGCTAGATTGATGCCGCCCACGCCCGAAGAGGAAGAAGAAAGTGACGAAGAAAATAGCCACCAACAACCCCAACAACCACCACGACAACCACCAAAACCAAGCATAGTTATGTCAACGATATCATTAGCACCACCCCTTGCCCTGACCGCAGTGGTTGATATAGAGGAAGAATCTCGAATTGAATTATTGTAACATATTTTTTGGGATTTTTTTAAGTGTTCTTACCATGAGATACCCGGAACTTTAATCATAGCTGTAAACATTGTTTAATAAATTTACATTTAAAATATAATTCAATATAAATCAATATAATGCGCTTTTCCCTCTATACGGTTGGGGGATTCTACACCTGGAATCTCTAAGCCTTTCAGCACTTGTCAAACCGAAATTCAAATTAGAATCAACTTCCTGCTGGCACTAATCCTTCTGATATATGTGGTTGCCCCCTATTCCTGTCCTGCCGCCTGCCTGCACATGTATCCAGATCGGCGGCACCCACAATACCCAGCGGGAGGAGGTCCAGGCCCGATCTGCAGCGGCAACACTTGGCGACACGACAGCAACAGGTTACGAATGCGACGATGTGGCCGAAGATCGCAGCAGTGGCAGTAGCAGAAGCAGAGGCAGAGGCAGAAGCGGCGACGCATGCGCAGACGGGGCAGCACCAAGTGCTTAAGGAATGGTAAACCTTACCTGCTCCGTCAGTTCAGGTTGAGCGCTCGAGTTGTTCGGTTCGCGTTACCATTGCCATTGCCAGCACAGAGCAGAGATCACGGAGCACAGAGATCAGAGGGCTCTTCCAGTGGATACAATACTCCCCGGGCGCCTAGCTTAAAATCCATCATCGGTCGTGAAGTGTGAAGTGAAAAGCCAATTCCAGAATTGGTCAAGTCCGGACCCCAGAAACGATATATGAACGAGAGTGCCTCCTCGAGTGCCTAAGTACCAAGTACCCAGTACCCAGTGCACAGTACGGCCCAAGTACAGCCAATAACCCAACAAGAAACCATCGACCATCAACACACACTGCTACAAAATGGAATACCGGTGCTTAAGTAGAAGTTCTGTCAAAGTAAGTGACCCCAATAAGCACAAAAAATAAAGACACCAAAGCCGTTGCCGTAGCGCCCACAAGGAGATGGAGTTGGAGATGGAGAGGCAGCTGCAAGATCTCTTACACTTCTCTCTCCTCGGCACCTCGGCACCTCTTACACGTCGTCTTATACGCTCATTTTTGTTGTGGTTGTTGTATTTTGCTGAACTTGGCATTGTTCTTGTCTCGTCTCTTCCTTTCGGAAACCAGTATGGCATAAAGAACACATATTATATGTGGCTATATGTGCGGCGATATATATGCACATACATTGCAGCCCACAGCAGGCAACACCTTCGGTGGTGGTCCACTAAGTGCCTGGCCTGGCATGGAATGGTATGGCATGGGTTGGGTTCGGATCGGATCGGAGCTGGGCTCCCTCTCTGGCTCCATCTCCGTCGCCCACCTCGACCCATTTCTCCGGCCCGATCGGCCGATGGCATGAATTAGCACCTTTCTTGGGACTTTCTTTTTGCCTGGTCTTGAAGAATTTATAATGAATTTGCTTTGGCCAAATAACTTTTACTAGGCTGCGTGTTTCCCCAAATATGTGTGTGTATCCACACCGCACATACTCGTAGCTAAATGTTTGTCAGTCGGCTCACGTCTGGGCCCTGGCTGGCACTCTAGGAATTGGCAACAGAAAAGAGTGCCGTGGTTGCCAGTGATATATGGCCAGGAGATTTGACCCAGCGATTGCTGGAGCAGCAGAGCCCAGCTGCATTCCTGCGGGACTTACTTGACTTTAAAAGTTAAAGGTTGCAGGCCTTTGAATTCCAGCAAGAGAGAACCATAAAGTAGCTGTGAGTTCAAGCTCTCTTCAAAGCCAAGAGATAGTAGAAAGAATCTTTAAAGTCTACCCTCTCTGTTAGTGAACTTGACCGACTTAAGATCCACGAAAATGCTAATCAAGAAGCTAACAGAATTGGTAGAAAGCAAAATCACGCCCACGCCTAAAGCGCTTCGTCAACGATTTCCCTTGAATTGAATTGTTGATTTCTTTCCCCGATTCGATTCTTTCGGTCCGAGCAGATTTTTGAAATTTGAACGATTTGTTCGGAAGCCAAAAACACAGAAACAAATTCTTATTGGCAGTAATACTATAAAAACAATAGATAAAGTTTAAGAAACAGTATACTTCATAGGAAG
>JAEIIO010043319.1:0-15799 GCA_018874655.1 Drosophila diplacantha | reverse complement strand
TTTCTGTAGCTCGAGCTAATCTTCATTTCCAGATATTGGTTCTAGTGGCAGAATTTCGATCAAGCATAGATTTTTCTGAAATATATATAGAAAACACAATGGAAAATACTTTGCAAACTCGTGCGCAGATAGGATCGCCGTGTTAGCTTGGCCGGTTTGAAAGTAGAGGAACCTTTTAAAGGCACGCATGCAGTAGACAGAAATAAACAGAAGAAAATATATATATACAATGAGCCAAGATCATCTACAACGGATAAGAGTATATATACACAGATCTCGATCAGCCATAACCATTAACCATGCAATTAATTCTAAAAATCCCGGAACAAGTTAAGGATGAGATTCGTCTAACCACCGATTTCGTTTCCAATTTCATTTGATTCGTTATTGTTATTCAGATGCAGACCCATATAGCTTGGATTACTGATGGCATTGTTAGGCTCTGCAGAGCCGCCGGATGATGATTTGGTCGATTTGTTATGTGCTACACCCATGGTATTGTACCACACCGTGCTACTGCTCGAGGTCACTTGGTGTGTGGTACTTGAGGTGGTTGTGGTGGTGGTGGAGCTGGTAAACGTGGACGAGCCTTGCTTCACATTACCATTGCCATTGCTGCTGGCCCCGCTGCTGGAGTAGTTGACGGTGGTCCTCTTGGGACTACTGCTGCTGCCTCCGCCGCTGCCGTTGTTGTTGTGTGCCTCCATTTCGATGAACTTGCGCGTGGAGTCGATCCTGCCTGAGGGAACCCTCTGCTGTTGCTGTTGCTGTTGTCTTGTCAGGTTGTTGTTGTAGTAATCCGGCTGACTGGCCGCCGCATTGAAGGCATTGATCCGCTGCTGAACCTGCGCCTGCTGCTGATGCTGATGGGAATGGGGATGCTGGGGATGCTTCTGGTGACCACCCACAGGTGGCATTGTTGTTGGCAATGGCGGCGGATTATCTAATAGCGCATCGCGTCGTTGTAGGAGGACAATTTTTGTACAATGTGAGTGAGGAATAATGTGGAGGAGAAGGTGGTGGTGGTGGTGTATGGGACAGAGAGACACAAATGGCTGCCCTACAACTGCTTCCTATGGAACTCACCCGATTGTCTGGCCTCGCTGTTGCGCGTCAGCACCGCACTGTCATCCTTGCTGCTGTTCCCGTTCTGCTGCACTCCGCTGGCACCGCCGGCGGGCAAGGTGGCGGAGCGGCCGTCGGTCAGATCTGAGAATATTCCTTTTAAATTTCATTATCCTCAAAAGACACACTGTACATCCTCATTACCATTGCTGGAACTCTGCCGATTGCGCAGCACAACTAGATTCTCCTGGCTCTGGCGGCTACTGGCCACCGGTGGCGCTCCTCTTGGCGGAATGGGTGGCTTTTGGTCGAATCCGGCGCTGGGTGAACTGGGGGAACTGGGCTGGGATTGCTGTTGCTGCTGCTGCTGTTGTTGCTGCTGCATCTGTCGTTGCAGGAAGGCCATTTGGGGAGTGGCTGTGCCATCCAGTGTCTGGCCACTGCTAGTGCGACGCTGGGAGTCGGGCGAGGAGTTGCGGGAGCTGACGGGCGACTCAACGCTGCTGGTCACCTTGATGTCCGGTGAGCTGCTCGACTGTTGCTGCAGGAGGGCAAAATATGAGTTAAATAGTTTGACTTGGCTATGAGAGGACTACCTTCATGGACTCGTCGTAGCTAAGCAGCTGTAGATTCGGCGGCAGACTGGCGTGGAAGGATATCTTGCGGACCCAATCGTTGAGGATGTCTAGGGATGGAGCCTCAAACAGGAACTCGGAGCCGTCGGGCAGCTTCAGCCGGAAGACGTACTTCTTTTTGGTGTAATCCTCCGCCCGCTCGCACTTGGCTCCCAGGATGTTGACTGGTGCCGTAGCGGTCTTTTGTTGCTGGAAATCATTTTCGTCCTTGAAGAAGCACACCAACTGGCCACAGAGCACGGTATGGAACTGCTTCCACGAGCGCACGGGCGCCTTCTTGCCTCCCGACTGCAGTCCGTGCTTGCGCTCCAGACTTCCCTGAATCTCAACGGGCGGCAGATCGAATCCTTCGCCCTTCTGGTTCTTCCGGAAGGACTGAGCCCGCCGCCTTGTAGTAAACGAGGGCGTCCGCTTGGCCACCTTGAGCTGCACTTTCATGCTTTCCGCACGCTTCACATTCGCATCCGCGGATCCACGACGCAGCCGATCTCCGAACATGCCGCTGGAGCTGCTCTTCTGCAGGGCCAAGTGCTCGTTCTCATCGCTCAGCTGTGGCCTCAACTGGGCCTGACCCACCGAGGGGGACTGAGAGCCGGCGCCAGCGGTCTGGGCTGGCGTCACCATGGGCGAGGAGAAGATCGGGGTCTTCTCCTGCGACGCGGCATTCTGACGATGCTCCTGCTGCTTCTCCGCTCGCCGCCGCTCATCCGCCAGGCGCTGCAGCTCCCGCTGCTTGATCTGCTCCAAGCGCTCCTTCTCCAAACGCTCCTTCTCCTGTCGCTTGCTGATCTTCTCCTGCTCCAGCTGCTGGCGGAAGAGCTGCTCCAGCAGCGTGATCCGCTTGATGGCCTGGAACTTTTCCTCCTGGGCGGCCACCGTCTTCTCAAAGTCCTCGTGCCGGCGCAGCAGATCCTCCACCTGTGGTATCGAGTCGCCCAGCTTGGCATCCTTGAGCTGGGGCTCGCGGCTGCTGATCCATTGCTCCAGGATCTCGGCGTCCTTGAGGAAGAGCTGCGTGTCCAAGTTGAGTTCGTAGATTTCGCGGCGCTTATTGAGCGTGTGCTTCAGCAGTTCGTGACGCGCCTGCAGCACCTTGATCTTGTCCTCCACCTCGTGGGCGAGGAAGTGCTTCTCCTGAATCAGCTGCTGGCCGTTGGCCGCAAAGTTGGCGAAGGTCTCGTCTCTGGCACGGATCTCCGTGTCGTGGTCCTTGGTGCTGGCCAAGAGGAGCTCGGCTCCGGCTACACTTGTGGCCAGTTCGGGGGCCGTGATCTTGGCCAGCATCTCGTTGATCCAGGCGATCAGGTCGCGATACTCATCGAAGTACGACTGCAGCTGCTCAGCCTGGCTGAGCTTGCTCTTCCTCGCTCCGGTCTTCTCTCTCAGATCCGTCCACGCCTCCACGGTCTCGTCGCGCTTCACTTCGATGTGCTCCTTGGCATCAGGATAGATCTCACCCAGCTTGACCGCCTCGGCGAGGACAGAGTCCACCTGGCCCTGGATGGCCACCAGTTCGGACTCGAACACCTGGTGCTTCCTGCCCAGCGCCTGAATGCTCTCTAGATCCTGGCCGTAGTCCTCCGAGATGAGCGAGGCGTCCTTTTCGTTGATCAGCTGGATGGTTTCATCAGCCACACGATCGTAGACATGGACCTGCTTGGCGCCTGCCAAGGCATCCTGGCGAGCGTGCACCAGATCCTTGAGCTCCTCCCACAACTGCTTGGTCTCGTCGCGCTTGGACTTGATCGAGCTCCTGTACGGATTATTCTCCTGGATGAGCCGATCGCCGCGCTCCAGGCAGGCCTCCACGCGCGCCTCGTTGGCATTCAGGTTAGAAACGAAGGACTCAAACGCCAGGATAAGCTGCTCTACGTGCTCCACGTCCTCTCCGTAATCCTCGCTGGCTGTCACGGTCATCTGGTCGCCGATCCACTCGTGCAGCTCCTCCGTTTCGCGCAGATACTCGAACAGCTTCTTGCACTCGCCCAGCCGGAGTTCGCGCTCCTTGGCCAGGCGAAGAAGGTCTTCGTACTGCTGCCCCACCTGACCGTTCTTCTCCGCAATATTGGCGCTGTCGAAGTGATTCCTCTCAATCAGCCCAGTGGCCAGCTTGGCCACCTTCTCGATCGAAGGCTTGAAGGCGGTGAGTTCGCGCTGCAGGACTTCCAGCTTCTTCTGGTGACCCTGCACGGAGACCTCGTCGCGGCCGTAGTCGCTGCTGGCCAACACCGGCCGCTTCTCCCGCATCCAGGCGTCTGCCTCGTTGGCCTCCACGTAAAACAGTTGACTCTCCACGGCGTCCAGGAGACGCAGTCGCCGAATGGCGGCCAAGTCCCTCAGCTGGACGAGCTGCTTCTGGAGCAGCTCTGACTTGTATTGCAACTGCTCGCTGGCGAAGTGATTGTCGCGGATCATCTGCTGACCTCGCTGGAGGAGTGCCTGAATTAGTGGCTCCTGGGAGGTGAGCTCCGCCTCAAGAGAGTTGTGCTTCTTTTGCAGGCCTTGGACGGACAGGAGACTGGTTCCCAGGTCCTGTGATCCCGCCACAAGCTGCTTCTCTGCCAGCCACTGCAGCTCATCCTCGGCGTCGCGCAGGAACTGCTGCAGACTCAGCGAGTCCTCGAGGTTCTCCCTGCGAATGCCCAGAGGCTCATGCAGGGTGTTGTACCTTCTAATGCTGGCCGTGGCGCGTTCGTGGATCTCGTGACGGAGGAAGTGATCCGCCTGGAAGAACAGCTCGTCCTTCTGCTTCAGCTGATCGGCCAGTTCGCCGTGATGGGCCACGTCGGCCTCCAGCCGCTCGTGCTTCTTGAGCAGATTGCTGACGGCGGCCAGGTCCTTGCCGTAATCCTCGCTGCTCAGCTGCAGCTCCACCTCGTCCATCCAGTTGTTGAACTCATCGACACTGCGGCTGAAGGTCAAGGCATCGTAGGCCTGCTGCAGCTTGTCTTTCTTGGTCTGGGAGGCGGCCTTCAGCTTGTGCCAATCGCCCTCGAGGAGCTGCACCTGCTGGGCGATCTCGTCGCGGGCAAAGTGCTCGCCGCGGATGAGGCGTTCGCCCTCGTGGATGACCGACTGGACGCGCGGCGAGTTGCTCAGCAGCTCCGCATCGAAGGCGGCATGCTTCTGGATCTTGCTCTGCAGATTGCTTGGCTCCCGGTAGTTCTCGTCCAGGGCCACCTGGAGCTTCTGCACCAGCCAGCGATCGATCTCGTAGAGGCTGCGCAGGAACTCCTGCAGCTGAAGCGACTGAACCAGGCGCTGCTTACGCTCCTCCGACAGATCCAGCAGCTTCTGCTTCCTCCTCAGGATGTAGGCCAGCTTCTCCCGGATCAGATCCGCATCCTTGGGCTCGCCCTCCAGTATGCTGTTGGCGAACTTCTGCAAGGTGTCCACGTGATCGGCGTGCAGCAGCTTCTCGAAGGCATCGTGCTTCTTGAGCAGCCTCTCTACCGCCATGTAGGAATCACCCAGATCGTCGTTGTTGAGGAAGGCCTCCTTGTTGGCCAGCCACAGCTCCACTTGCTCCACTTGAGCCTTGAAAAGCTGCAGCTGATGGGCCTCGGTCAGATCCCTGGCCCTCTCGGTCCAAGCCTCGTTTAGGGTCTGGTGCAATTCCTCCAGGACCAGCAGATACCTGCGCACGTTCTCCGGCTGCTGTTGCTGCGGTCGCGTGGACAGCAGATCGCCCTGCTTCTTCAGCCCGGCGAAGGCATCCTCCCGACCCTCGATCTCCACCTTGCGCTCCTGGTGCAGCTCCAGCTGCGTCTCGCAGTCGTTTATCGTCGACGGGGCCTGGGCGTTGTTCATCTTCTTGACCATGTCGTTGACCCAGAGCTCCAGCTCCTTCACATCCGACACGAACTTGTGGGCCAGGTAGGCTTCGTTCAGGATGCTCTGCCGCTTGACGGACAGCGCCTGCAGGTTGCCCCACGACTTGTGCAGCTCCTCCAGCTTCCGTTCGATGTGAACAGCGCCACGTTCCGGATACTTTTTGATGAGGAACTCGGCCGCAGTCTCATGATGGTCGATCTTCTGCTTGACGGCTGACATGTCCCTTTCTAGGGCCTCTTCGCGTCGAATCAGGGCCTCGACGGCTTCCAGATCCCGTCCAGTGTCCGTAGAGCTCATGGCCAGCGACTTCTCGGCGATTCTCTCCGCCGTGTCGTCCACATCGCGATTGAACACGTGGATCTCATTGGCGCCACCCAGCAGGGCACGGTACGCATTGAGCGCTCCCTGGAGCTGCCGCCAGTTGTAGTTGAAGTCTTTGCGCCGCTTATCCACACCCTGGCTGTCGGCCGGGAGTTGGGCCTGGTTCATCAGCTTGTCGGCCAGCTGGTTGATGTGCTTGACGCGCTGGTCGTCCACCCGCATGTCCGAGTCCACGTCGTCCAGCTTCCGCATGAGCGCGTTGCAGTGCTCCAGATCGCGACCCGTGTCACTGGCTTGAACCATCATCTCCTTGTCGCGGATCCAGGCCTCGATCTTGTCCAGCTGGTTGTTGAACTCCAAGCTATCCTGGGCTTCCTCAAGACCTCGGCCGCGCTGCTCCAGCTCAGCCAAAAGTCCCTGCCAGGCCTGCAGCACCCTTTCGATGGCCAGCTTGATCTCGGGCGAGGATTCATGCTGTTTGCTCAGGAGGATCACGCCGGTGTCTTGGATCTCCTGGATGCGGCCCTGATTGGCGGCGACCTCGGCCTGGAAGGCCTGATGCTTCTGCAGCTTCTTGATCTTTTCGTCCAAGTTGGCCACCTCCGCGTAGCTGGCCGCATCGGCCTCCAGCTTCTTCTGCTTCTCGTTGATCCACGACTCGGCTTCGGCGCAGTCCCTTACGAACTTGGCGTACAATAGGGCGTCTTCCAGCTTGTAGCGACGCACGGCGCACAGATCCTTCACCTTCTGGCGGCGTCCGAGGACGCCTTGAAGAATGGTCTGGATATTGGCGCTGTCGTAGTGACGCTGCTCGATCAGCTTGCGTCCGTGCTCTTGCAGCAGGGCCACCTTCTCCTCCTGCGTCTGGATCAGGCGCTCGAACTCGTCGTGTTTCTTGATCTTGTTCTGCACGTCCTCCACGGTCTGGCCAAAGTCGGAGCTGCTGAGGGCCGCCTGCTGGGAGCTGGAGAGGTTGTCGATCTGCTTGGCGTCGCGCAGGAAGCAGAACAAGTCGATCTTCTGCTCCAGCATGATCTTCTTCTTGTTCCAGGCGGCGTGCAGCTTCTGACGCTCGTCCAACATGGCCGCACACTTCTCCTCCACATCGGCGGCGGCATAGTGGCCCGTCTGGACCATGGAGTCGCTCAGCTCGTTCAGATACCGGAACTTATCCTCCCTGGCCTCGATCTCGCCGTAGATGGCATCGTGTTGAATCTTCAGCGCCGTGGCTCCTGCAGCATCGCTCACATGCTCCTCCGCCTGGAGGGCAGCACGCAGATTGGAGGACCACGAGACAATGTCCCGAACGTCGGTGAGGAAGGTTTGCAGATCTGAACTGGCAGCCAGACGATCGCCGCGAGCGGTGGACCGTTCCTTGAGGTCATTCCAGGCAGCCACCACCTTATCCTGCTGCTGGGCAATCGCCGTTGCGTTCGACGGATACTTGGCCTGCAGGCGCACAGAGTCCTCGACAAGCACCTGGAGTTGGGCCTCCAGGGCCACCAGATCGTTCTCGAAACCTTCGTGCTTGCGCAGCAGGGCCAAGGCTGAGTTTAGATCCTTGCCCAGTTCGTTGGAGAGGGCGGCGTTCTTGTCCTGGATGCGGAACAGAGCCTCCGCCACGTCGCGATGGAAGCGGTGAATCTCGCCGGCGGCGTGGAGCTTCTGCTCGCGCTGGTTCAGCAGCTGCAGGAGGTTCTCCCAGGAAGTTCTACGGGGGTGAATCAGAATGGAATGAGATAGGGATAAGCACTTAGAAAGGGTTCCCCACAACTCACCTCAGCTGTTCCTGTCGCCTCTCCACCTCGTTGGCATAGGGACTCTCCGAATCGATCAACTTCTTAGCCAGCAGCTCGCACTGATCCACCCGATCCGCTCCTACCTCGACGCGATGCTTGAGGTCGTCGAACTTGTTCTGCAGCAACTGAAGATGCTCAAAGTCCTGGCCATAGTCCTCCGAAGAGGCGGCCTGTTCCTGCTCGCGGATCCACTGCTCCACCTCGTCGGACTCGAGGAAGTACTCGTGCTTGTACAGACTCTCCATGAGGCGCACCTGGCGCTGGGAGGCGAGCTTGTGCAGGGACTTGAGCATCTTCTCAATGAGCTGCTGCTTGGCGGCGAGCACCTTGCTGTCCGGATGGTTGGCGGCGACCATGGCAGCGCAGCTGTGTCCCATTTCGGTGACGATGCCCGAGTAGGTGTCCAGCTCCAGCTCGATGGTCTTGTGCTTGGTGAGCAGCTTGGCCGCGGAGTCGCGATCTCGGCCGTACTCCGTGGATCGCAGGGCGTTGTTGCGCTCACCCAGCCAGGACTCAATCTCGCCGGCGTCGAACAGATACTGTTGGGCCTTCAGGGACATGTCCAGCTTACGTGACCGCTCGCCGCAGTGGCGCTCCAGGTCCTGCCAGGCATCCTCCAGTTGCTGGCACAGGGTCTCTACCTGCTGCCGCTCCGGATGCTGCTGTGAGACCAGTGTCTGACCGGCCTGCAGAGCCTTGTTGATCATCGGCTGGTGGCCCTTGATCTCTGCCTCCAGCTTCTTGTGCTTCTTGTGCAGGGACTGGGCCTGATGCAGGTTCTGGCCCAGCTCGTTGGACTTGGCCGCCGGCAGGTGGTCGTTAATCCACTGGAACTCGGCGTCCAACTCGAACACAAACTTGTGGTAGTTGAGGCTCTCCTCCAGCTTGGCTCGGCGGCGCTGGGTGGGATCGCGTAGGTCCTTGAAGCGCTGCTGCAGCTCCTTGGTGCCGGCCTCGATGTTCTGGGCATTGAAGTGACCCTCGTGGGCCATATCGTCGCCGGTGGACACCAGCTCGGCCACCTTCTGGTCCCAGATGGTGATCTCGGACTCGAGGATCTGCTGCTTGTTGATCAGATCCTTGCAGCTGCGCAGATCATTGCCCACATCTCCGCTACGAAGGGCCGCATCCAGCTCGTCCACCTTCTTCTTGGCATCTTCCAGAGCCCGATTGTGCTCCCGCTGCGACGCCGCCTGCTCGAGCTTGCGGCCCTTGTCCTCGGACAGCGTCAAGAGCTCCTTCCAGCGCTTGTTAAGATCGGCCACGCGGGCCTCCACCTCGGGCACTCGATTGCCGGCCTGCACCAGAGCCTGTCCGTCCTTGGTGACATTGCGCAACTGACCCTCGTTGGCACGCAGCTCACGCTCAAAGGCCTGGTGCTTCTGGAGCTTGCGCGGCAGGTTGCTCAGGTCGCGATAGTTCTCGTCGCCGGCAATCCGCGTCTTGTCCTGCAGCCAGACCTTGAGGTCATCGGCCTCGGCGGCGAACTTGTGGAAGTCCTTGGAGGCCTGCAGGAGGCGCTTGCGCTCGAAGGCGCGATCTCGGACAGCCTTGCGCTTGCCCAGCACTTGCTGGCGTCTGTCTCCGATGCTGAAAGGATTAAGGGTGGGTTAAGTGGGTTCAGCGAAAAAGAAGGAAGAGACACTCACTATTTTGAATCGTAGTGATCGTTGGCAATCAGCTTGTCTGCATTGTCCGAGAAGCCCTTGAGAATCTTGTCTTGGGCCATTAGGCTCTTCTCAAAGTCCAAGTGACGCTTCAGGATGGCCTCCACCTCGTCCAGGGAGGACTAAGACCCAAGAGAGATAGAATCAAATCGCTCAGAAAATAAACACACAGAGAACTCACCCCCAGATTGTTGTACTCCAGGAAGGCCTCGTGACTCTTGGTGGTGGCATCAATCTTGTCTGCCTCGCGATTGAACATCTGCAGCTCGACGCACTGCAGCAGCCACTTCTGCTTCTCGGCCCAGCCGCGGTGAATAGCATCTTGCTCGGCCTTCAGCCGCTCAATCAGAGCCACCGTCTCCGCCATGTTGGGCTTGCCGTCGGACAACTGCTTGCCCAACTGGATAACCTCGACGAATTCGGTGTCATGGGCTCGGATATCGTCGCCCAGATCGTTGTGCTTCTTCAGCAGATTGTTGGCCGTCTCCACGTCGCGCGCCGACTCATCGGCATTCAGTTGATCCTTGACGGAATCGATCCAGGCTAGTAGAACCTTGGCACTGTTGTTGAAGATCTGCTGACCGACTTCGCTCTCGATGCGGTTGCGCAGGTCGTTGCCACGCTGCTGCACCTGTTGCCACATGTCCTGGACCTCCTGCTGGCGTGCGTTTACGTTGTCTTTCTCCGCAGGATAGGCGTTCTTCACCGAGTTGCCCAGGTAAGTGACCCGGTTCACCTTGTCCTCAACAGGCGCCAGTTCCCGCTCGAGGTTCTGGTGGCGACGCTGGAGAGCTTGAACTGTCCGCAGATCGGGTGTAATGACCGCCGTGTCCAGCTGCAACATCTTCTCGCTCATCCAGACCTTGGCCTCGTCGCAGGTTCGGTTGAAAAGTTCCACACTGGAGGCGCCCTCCAGGCTCTTCTCGCGCTGGGCCTTGGCATTATTCAGACGCTGCCAGATCTGATGGATCTGACGCTGGCGGGCGATGATCTTGTCCAGCTGTGAGTGGCCCTGCCGGCGGAAGGTGTCCACGGCGCCGTCGATCTCCTCCACCCGCTTGGAGGCGGCAGAGAGATCGGTGATGAACTTTTCAAACTTTCGCTTGGCATTGTCCACGCCCTCGCCGTCATCCGTCTTGATCATGCGCTCCTTCTCCTTCATCCACTTCTCGAAGTCGTCGCACTCGCGATAGAAGCCAAACAGGTGGATGGAGTCTTCTAGGAGAGCGTGGCGCTTCTGGGCCATCTCCTGCAGCTCGTCATAGGTCTGGTTGATCCTCTGCTGGCGCTTCTCCACGCTGTCGGCGTTCTCGTTGATGCTCTGTGTGGAGGTCCGCCTCTGGACGAGTGGTTTCGGGGCCACACTCACAGGCTTGATCCTCTTTACGGGCACCACCTGGCGCACCAGGATAGTCTTCTTAACCTTCTGCAGGGACTTGACCTTCTCCGCCTTGGGCACAATGCAGGCCACCGGACGGGGCTCGATCTCGCGGACATAGTTGGCCGGAACGAAGCCCTCGAGGCCGTTATCCTTCCGCACGCACCACCAGTCGTCGTTGGTCTTGGACTTCAGCAGCATCACCTCGCCCTTGTCCATCTTCATGCCCTGACCCTCGAAGGGGAACAGGGACTTGACGTGCGGCAGCAGCTTCGTCTCAGTGACCTTCTTGTGCTCCAGCTTCTCCACCCATTCGTCCTCCCACACCTCCTTGGGCACCAGTCGCGTCTCGTTGACCCACTCCTCCTGCTCCACTTCCGGAAGTTCCGGCTCCACGGCAGACAGTTCGAGCGTGCAGATACCCGCCTTGATCAGCTTGTCCGCCTGCTGGTTCAGGTTGAGGATGTCGCCAGAGTAGGCATTCAGCTCTCCCTGCAGATCGCGATGGCGCTGCAGCAGGGCCTGGGCCGAGGGCTCGTCGTTGCCGTAGTCCCGGGAGTTGACCAGAGCCATTTTCTCGTTCAGCCAGGACTCGGCCTCGTTGGCGTCCGTGTAGAACTGATAGGCCTCGGCGGCGTCCTCCAGTTGCCTGCGTCGGAGCTCGACCAGGGCCTCTAAGGCCTGCCAGTGCTCCGCGAGGGAATCGATCCGGCTCTGAATTTCCGAGGAGCGCGGATGCTCCTCCCCAATCAGGCGCTTGCCCGCCTCGGACATCTGACCAGACTTGGGCTTGCGGGACTTGATCTCGTCCTCCAGGGCCTTGTGTTTCTGCTGCAGCGAGAGCACTGCCCGCAGATCCTTAGCCGTGATTCCGGTCTTGCAGATGCGCTGCTTGTCCACCAGCCAGGACTCCTCGTTGTCGTAGTCCTCCATGAAGTGGTGGAAGTTGCGGGCCTCCTCCAGCCGAGCCCTCCTCTCCGCCGATCGACGCAGCAGCTCCGAGTAGGCCTCCTCCAGGTCTGCAAGCCGCTGAGCCAGCAGAGCCGCATCCTTGTGCTCGGAGTTCTTGTAGGGCAGCGCCTGGCGGTTGAAGCGCTTCAGGGTTTCGCCGTAGGTGTTAACCTGCAGCTCTTGCAGCGAGTGAGCCTGTAGGAGCTCCTCGACGCCCAGAAGATGGGGACCCACATCCTCGGAGGCGAACTGCTGCTGCAGGTCGCGCACTGCCTCCGTCGTGCTGGCAATCTCACGCAGCAGGTTCATCAGGTTGCTCATCTGAGAGAGGTTCAGCCGCTGGTTCTCCAGCAGCTCCAGCAGCTGTCGCCACTTGGCCATCACCTCCTGCTCGCGACGCTTCACCCGCTCCTTGCCATGATAGTTCTCCCTATCCAGCTCCTCGGCCATGGCAGTCAGGTCATTGAATCGCTCCACACGCGCCAGAATATCGGCCGAGATGGCCTCGTGCTTCTTCAGCGTGGCGTCCACCTGGCGCAAGTAGCGCGGATCGGACAGCACCTGGATCATCTCCTTTAGATAGCCTTCGCGCAGCACCGACTTCTTCTCGAACTTGTAGTTGAGCTGCTCCAGCTTCTCCTGGCGCAACAGCTCTTCTCGCAGCGCCACCTCGCGATGGTGCTCGGCGTACTCCAGAATCTGCCAGGCCTTCTCAATGTCGTTGACCAGCTGCCCATCCTGCGGGTTGTACGGCGGCTGGTTTAGCGCCTTCAGCAGGGTGTTGATGGTGAAGTACAGAGCCTCGATCTCGCTTCGCTCCTTGTACCTGTAAGGTTGAACGTACCATTAACATTAACGTTCTCTCCCTCTCTCTTCCAGATTTGATTTCCGCTTGGTGGGAATATGGCAACCTCTACTCACTTGGGTGGCTTCTCAATGGTCCGGTACTCCTTGAAGGCCAACAGTTCCCGCTGGATGCCCTCCAGCGAGTTGGGCAGGTCGCGCTGCTCCAGCTCCAGTGTCTTTTGGCGGATCCAGCTCAGCAGGTTTGTGGTCAGGCGCTCATACTGCATCTTCTTGCGATCGGCATCCATCAGCTGGCCGACAATCTGCGCGGAGAAGGGGGAATGGAGACGATGGATGGGATCAGTGGTTGAGCAACTTTCTAGGCCTAGGTCTGGAGTGGACCCCACCCGGAATCTGAATCTGAATCCGAATCCGATCGGGGGGCCAATCCATTGTGAAGTAGAGCGTTAACTGTGGGACACCGTTACGCTGCAGCGCATCCACAGAGTAGCCATGGGACTCTCCGCATTTGAATCCGAATTGGAATTGGAATTGGAATTGGAATACTCACATTCGCTATGCGCTTGCCGCTCTTCTGTTCGTTCTTCATGCGTGCAAAGGTGTGATAGTAGGAGGCCACATAGGTCAAGATCGACTTTTCGTCGGGCCGCGCCGAGTCAACGTCCTCCGCATCGAGCAGGCTGACATAGGGAAGGTAATTACACATTAAAACCAATGACATTTACTTGAAATTTAAAGAAAATAAGTCACCTGGGAATGCCCAATTCATTGGCGGCCGTGTCGAAGGCGTGATTCAGATTGTCCAGGTTAGAGTTCTTCGAATTGACAATAGTGCTGTACTCAAACAGATCGGGACGGTGCGAGTGGATGAGGGCATTGAAGCCCAAGCCAGAGCGCCAGGAGTTGGTAAAGTCCGTGATGTTGACGCCCGGATAGCCATGCGTCTTGCGCTGGCACCACAACAGCAGCGCATCTTTGGCGGAACGCTTCTCGCTGGACTCGTTCTCCTCATCCTATTATAATTAGGGGATTTAATTAGGGTTCCTCTAAGTATGTGAGTTGTGCGGTAGCAACTTACCACATCGATTTCGATTTCCTGAATCTGAAACCGCAGAATGATGGTCCAGATGAGACCCAGGATGAGACGGGGATTGCCATCGACAATGTCCTCAGCACCAATGGACTCCAAGCGTACCTGTGAGGAAGAAAGAAGACGACCAAGCATTGCATTATTTAATTCTCCCTTTTTTATGCGTTCTTTTTTAGATTCCTTCTGGATTTCCGAGCGGAGCGCAGTAGGAGGTGGAGCGGGTAAGCCCCGTCTCGGGTTACCCTGGAGAGTTCCTCCACAGTGCCAGAGTTCCGAACACTGGGTCTGCCCCTGCCCAAGTCACGCATTATCAGGTGGAGGTGCTTGACCCCGGGCAGGTTCATTTGGGTCAGCGTCGTCGACTACACACATTTGCATTTATGTATAGTAGGTCAGGGCGCGGACAGGCCACTCCGCGCAGCAGAGGAGGCATAAGTTACTAGCTGATACCGATCTAAATCGCATTATCATAGCTACAAAGTGGCCAGCGGCGTTTGGAGGCTGAGATTTATGGCCGAGGGAGCAGCGCCCTGCATACTATTATTTGGAATTTTTGAAATTTGAACTAATTTGTGTTCTGGGTTTTAGGGAATCGTTCATATCTTTGAGGGGCGTTTCTACAAATAAATCTTTTTTCGAAATTTAAGCCAATTTGAAAATTAATTTTGTATAGGTTAAAGGAAAAATAAAATATGGACTTATTCAATAAAATTCTATGGAAAAAATATTAAAAACCCTATTGAAAATGTGTTTCTTTTAATAATAATGGAAATATGAGTTCCTGCCATTATGTTCCTTTTCTTAGAAACCTTTTATTTTAATAGAGTCCCTGGGAAAATGTTCTGGTATATTTAAAATGTAGTTTAAAACTACGCCCTCTGGGTTCCCCTGCCTCGGCCGTGCCTCGTGGCATGCTTCAATGCGTCCCCAGGGGTTCTTAGTATTCTCTACCCAATGTTCTTCTGTGCGTAAATCTTTCGTTCGGACTTCTTCAAGCCCCCAAAACCAATTAAAGTGCACTCAATACCCGTGTCAAACACACAAACAGCAGAGACAAGCGCCAAAACAAACGAATAAAATACGAAATTAAATGGTGAAAAGTAAAACTGAAAACCAAAAAACTTTCACTGCAATGCAATGGCCAAGAGAGGGAGATGGGCAATGGGACAAATTGTGGCGAATTAATTGCTTCTAATTAGATTAGGACAGCGGCCCCTGGAAGAAGATAGGAGAAACTATGTCGCACGCTAAGCTGCCACTTTGCACAATTAAAATCAAATGCACGACGAGCTGCAAAGAAAGTATTGTAGCTGGAAAATGTGCCACGCCAAGTAAGTCTCTTATAGGAAAGAAAAATGCATTAGAAAGTATGCAAATATTTCAGAAATTGCCAAGAAAAGAGCCGCAACGGCGAAGAAGAAGCAGACGCAGGCCAGGCAAGGTAATTAAATATATATTTTGCCATGTCTTGACGTCGTCTCTCACTTCCCCTGAGATCCGAGGTCCCAGATCCAAAGTCACACGGAGAAATATAAGCAACTAACTCCTATTATCTCTTTAAAGATACATATTAAAGAAAAATCTAACAGATAACTAGCAAGGATACTTGGCAAGATCCAAAACCCTGTTATGGGGTCCGATTCTCTGGCTAATAACGCTGTAAAAATTACTAAACTAACTAAATCTTTATAATAACCATATAATATATCACAATTTCCTCTCTTTCAGCCTCAAATTTCTCCGGGTGCAGCTCTGCACAGCCATGAGGAGAGCTCATATGGCAAACAAAGCACGCAATGGCCACGCGCAGCTGCGCAGGCGCGACTTGCACTTTCTACAAATGCGTAGAGCTCACCACTCACTCTCCCAGGCTTTCAGCCTTTCAGCCTTCCCGTCTCCCAAGACTCCACTCCACTCCACACCACTCCAATCCCATCCACCCTCCCTCTCCCTCGGATGGCTCCTCCTGCTGGACACATGTCTTACCTTGGTGTGCAAGAATGCCAGACTCTTGTTGACATTTTCGATTTTATGGACGCGCATACGTCCGCTGTTCGGCTTGCCCAGTTTCTCCGACGATATGATCTCCAGCAGCTTCAGCAGCTTGATGCCATCGGCCAGGTCTGTGAATAGGTCTTCGACCTCCATTTTGGCCTAAAAAAAAAAGCCCAACAAATATGTGAGTTGCATTCATATTATCTCTGTCGTAAGGTGTTGTAAAAATTTCTTCCAATCAAAATTCAAAGTGAATG
>JAEIIO010043294.1:0-26814 GCA_018874655.1 Drosophila diplacantha | reverse complement strand
TTAAGTTTTCCATTCTCAGCCAGAGGTAAAATGTTCCCAAATAGGCAAATATCGGGTCGGAAATGTTTCATTCACTGCGTTTCAAACTTCTGACTTTGATTAAAACAAAAACCCAGCAGGTGTATGAAAACCTGTGAAAGCAGGCCTTGCTCATACCTTCGAAAGGCACTTCTATGGAGGCCCCGCTCACAGACCTCACTTGCACATTCGTCTCGAAGCGGTCGTGGCAATCAATCCGAATATATTTTCCTCAATTTTCCAAAACGTAAGCCGGAAAAATTGTCTAAAAGCTAAAAAAGTAAACGCGAACAAAATCGTATTTCTCCTATATTCTTTTCGATTCAAAGTCCCGTGTGCCTGTGTTCCTGATTTCAGTTTTCAGAGTCGTCGCCATGAACAATCAGTCCAAGTTCAAGGTTATCGAGGATGCGGTCCGCATCGGGGGCAAGGGTTCGATGCGCCGCAAGCACAAGCGCGTCCCCAACTCGGCGCCCCTGGTGGCGCGGCGCCTGCAGGCCACCCTGGGCAAGCTCTCGCTCTTCCAACTGAGCGGCATCGAGCAACTGACGCTCGCGATGGACGATCGATCGGAGCTGGTCATCTCCATGCCCAATGTGCAGGGCTCGACGACGAGCAACCTGTTCGTGGTCAGCGGCAAGCCCTCCTACGTGGCGGCCCCCTTCCGCCGAGAGCCGGACCCCGGAAGCCCGCCTTCGCCGAGTCCGTCGCCGCCGCCACCACCCCCGCCGCCGCCGCCGTCGCCGGCTTTCAACAACAAAAAGTCATCCGCCAAAAAGGCAAAGAAGCCACGGAACCGCATCCGATTGCGGAACAAGTGCGTCCGGGAGATGCTCCTCGCAGGTGCTGGGGACTCCGGCGAGGACAACGAGCTGGGATCGGCGGACGACCTGTTGTTCAATGCCACATACGTGGTGGACGGCGGGGGCGGTGATAGCGACGATTCCGATAAGACCACGGTGCCGTCCATCGGCTCGGACATGGATCTGACCATCGTGGGGGCCGATTCCCTGGCAAGGATGCCCGACAGCAAGGAGAGCGGCGAGCCTCGGGCCGGAACTGAAGAAGCCCCAGAGGAGCAGGACGAGGTCGAGAGCCAGGAAAACGGCGACCAGGCTCAGGACAATGGAGAAGACGAGGTCTTCCTGATTACACTCGACGATCTGATGTCATGCCTGGAGGAGAACTGAGGCCGCCACCCCAAGGCCACCGTACACTCCAAACTGCCACAAACTAACTGAACTGTGCTCAAGTCCTTACATATTTCACATCACGTTTTCACGCTCTTGTTTACCACATTATCGAGTAGGTGGGGAGGCACGCGGAATACTGTTCAACGCGAAACACTAATAAATTGCACGGCCACCGCCTGGACAACGAGTGTAAATCTCGAATCCCTCCATGTAACAATGGGATGCATAACGCCTTCTGATACTTTCAATTTTAAACACCGCCGGCGGACTTACCCAAAGCTGTTCCTTTTATTTTCCTGCCGCTTTCGGGGCACATTAAGGGCCAAATTCATACAAAATTAATTTAACAAGCGTTTAGGAGGAGGTGGCACGCCCTCCGCCTCTGCTGGGCTATCAGAAATTTGGAACTAACGTTCCGTGGCCGGGAGGGCGGCGCAAACTAATCTGGGCCTCGAAAATTGTACGAAATTAATCTGCACATAAATTAAGCATTAAAATTTAATATATTTGTTTATGGGGCCTCAAAGTGCGAGCGAGCACAAGTGGGCGGCGGGCGGCGGGTGGCGGTTGCCGGTTGGGCGGTGCTTGAGGTGGGCGTGCCGGAAGTGCGGAGTATCTGGAACGTAGCCTGTGCACATGCCGTAGGTGTGTGTGTGTGAGCTCTTAGTGGTAATAAATAAATAGCAAAAAGGTAATAAAACAGATAGCGAAAGAGAAAAGCGAAAACAATCGGGGCTCGGGTGGGGAGTGACTCGACCATGAGATACCCGCTGCCCAAAAAAGACAAAAAATGCTTGGCCTACCTTGAAACTATTTCGAATTTACTGCTCCCTGCTTATTTTTTATGCTGATTTGTGGTGGCTGTTTTATTTATTTTTTTTTTGGTCAGAGGAATCCCTGCTGTTTTGAGCGCTGAAATCGCTTACCAGAAATCTGGCATTCCATTCTTGCAGCGCGATTACGCGGTATAGACAAGAGCACAGCTGGAAAAAGAGTGTTGCCAACAGTGTTGAACAATGGCCAGTTATTCAGACAACAAATAATATACTCTACAGCACACTTTCAAATACTAAACTTTAGTACGAGAGGGTTTCTAGAGAATGTTTCCTTAAATGAACGGAAATATTTAAAAAATAATTACAATTTCTCAATTCATTTACATCCCAAACCGCTCTACATACTCATAGCTAAGGTGTTGTTCTATGCGAGTATTCATAATAAAAAAGTATGAGGAAACCCCAACAGGAGTCTTATTTATAAAATATTTATCCCAGTTCTCGGCTTCTGCCTGCTGCCAGCACTGGCTCTGTGAAGGGATCCGGAGCTGGTCTGCGGGAAATGAAACCTGCCAACTGGTCGACCATTATCGTATTAGCACATGCCACCAGTGATTATTATGAGGGGACTCCCGCCCCGACCGCCGCCTCTGCTCCTTTGTTCTTTGTCTATGCATGCGTGTATAATTAATTTTGCACACACACAGCCCGCGCCCCCAGCCCCAGCAGGATCAGCACCCCGTGCCGGGTCCTGTCTGCAAAGCGGGAGGAAACAATGGATGCCTCCGTCTCCTTGGAGGAGGCGGAGGACCAGGCCAGAGGGGCTGATGGGGCGACGCAAAGAATCCAGAGGAGTTTCAGTTACTGTTGGGTTGCAGCAAAGCCCAGACTTCTCGATCTGGATATACCGATAGCCGGTCAACTTTTCAGGCTCCTTCCTACAACTCATCGGGACTTACTTTAAAGGAAATATCCCCACAGAGTCGATTACACACTAAGTGCTGGAAATAAAGCAACGATTTGATGAACTCGGCGAGTGAACAGAGTTGTCACTTCAATTTGATTACTATTGTCGAACATCAGCCACAATAATTCATAAAAGAATGGCTGGATGGAATCCGCGGTGCCCCCCGGGCGGAAGATGGATGAAGATGAATGGGCCATAAGAACATCTCATTAGGCTGAGTGAAAAATAGTCTCTCTTGGCCGGGAAAGTGCCACACCTACTCGAGAGGGATCCAATACGGGGTCGCAGTTTGCTTTGTGCTGTTTGTCGCCATTTCTGTTTGGCTTCTAATGAAATACGCATTATTTGGCAACCGTCTGGCAGGCGAATTTAATATATCCACGGCTACATGGATCCTGGAGGCTCCTTGGCCGTGTCCTGTCTCCGACGTGGTCGTGGTCGTGGTCGTGGTCGCGTCGCCTTTCATCCGCAAACGATGCCATTCATTTTCAGTCACATGTGTGCCATCCTGGCTCTCGATTCGGGGACATTGTTCTGCGGCCGCAGGACCTGTCCCTCTGCCAGTCGCTCAACTTAAGTGTTTATTAATATCGACTCGTGCGAACCCGGACATGTGTTGGCCCCAAATTGACTTTGCCGTTGCTGATAAGGTCCCATTCGCCGCACAGCACACATCCCGCACACCCCTAACACCGCACACACTGCCTGTAGTTATTGTAACAAGCCATTTGTGATTGTTATCCGAGTAACGAAGACAACAGCTGGTCACACTACACGAACGTATCCGAGGGATACCCCTGCCCCGCCCAGGGGAGCGTTTCTAAAGAAAACCGTAGGTCCATTATATTCCGCATTAAATCGATCCAGTTCGACGGAGTCGGAGTCCAGGTCCAGGTCCAGCTCCAGTGGGTGAACAATTGCCAACTGTATTTAAGTGCCAGGACTCCCGTGGAATGGCAATTACGAGCTGTGCTCCCTCGAGCCGGTCACGGGGTCAGCACTCCCGGCCGAGTTCACCCTCGGCGAGGGCTCTTCAATTATGGTAATCTATTTTAAGGGTTCTTATATCAATATTTTCGGAGTCCCCTGGAGAGTGAGTGCCTCCTTGCAGCTTTCTGCATCGCTGGCTCTTGTCCTTGCACAAAAAATGCTTTGTCCGGGCAAGAAGGGCCTTCCCCTCGAGCTAACCTGGCCAAATGCTGCAGGCCTTGGCAAGCCGCCACACGGGCACAGGGGCAGAGGGAGCCACACTCACACGCTCCCCTCGGTAATGTCTTTATTTTTGAAATTGCTTTGCTATTAAAACAAAATAAACGACGCGCCGCGCAACTTATAAATTTTGTTTGAAAATCAAGTGAAATAAATGCACTGGCCGACGGGAGGGAAATCTGGGGCGCAGCAGAAAACAGAGGCGAAATCAAAGAAGGAATCGAGGCGAAAACAAAAGCCCAGACAAACACACCAAGGAATATATATGCTATACGTATGCCGGGTCTGGGAAAAGGACGAGGGCTGGGGGCAATAAATTTAACTTTCGGCCGGGTGTGTCTCTCAGTGTGTGTGGACCGTAAATAGCATAAAGGAGCCCTGGCCTCAGATTCCCTCTTTTAAGGGCCGCTCTCGGCGGTTGCGACTTTTCACATTTTATGGCCAAGGTCCGGCGGTCTGGGAAAACAGCCCAAAAGACAGAAACACACACAGAAATGATGGCCAATTGTCTGGTTGGTGTCAGCTAATAACTGGGGGCAGTTACAACCTCTTTTTTGCACATATATCAGGGGGCTTTTCCGTTTGATTGCTTGAGAAAATATCGGCGCACACACATAGGGCTGCCCCAGAGAACTGACATTGCTGCCTGAATGAAAATGTGTCAAAGCCCGCAGGCCCCCCCACTCCACTCCTCTCCGCTCCGCGCGGCATTTTTCATTTTAATTTCCACATTAATTTTCAATTCAATTTCGCCGCTCATTGTCATCGATTGAAGGCAGCAGCAGCTTGCTCCCTTTCTGCCCCGCCAGCGGACTTGTCATTGATGAATGCCTCGCCCGGGAAAAAGTTTCTCAATTATATCTGGTTCCCAATCTGATTTTTATTTATTGCATATTTTCCCCAACTCTCCGCGCCCCCCTCTCGATTTTTAAGGCTGCCTTTTAATAACTGAAAACTCCGATAATTTTGCCGGAAACTTTTGCAGGGCAGAGCTAATTAGGGGCCGGAGGGAGCGGCGACCTCGTCCTTTGATTTGTGCAAGTTTTGTTAATTTATTAAGCCAAAGACAGGTGGGCTGTGTCCCTCAAAGGCCAATAATGCTTGAAATTTCGTTGCTTTTCGTGCTCCCCCTGACTCTGCCTCCGTCCAGCATTCTTGGCTCCTAATCAGAGACTCGCAACAAATAAAGTTGCTCCTACTTTTTGGCTTGGAACAAAATGAACTTTGCGCACATACACACAATATATACGCGCGTGCTCACCTATATAGTGGCCCGGACTCCGGACTCGGGAGCAAACAAATTGATAGCCAGACTTTTGCTCAGTCGACTTTTGCCTTGCACTCACAATGGCGGCGAAAGTTTTCATTATGCATGTGCGCCGAAAACTTGGCAAACAAAGAGCGCCGGAGCGTGGTCTAGGGGGTCAGAAGTTTCCCAGGCGAAGCTTTGGCATAATTAAAATGTTTATGCGTTTAATTGCAAATGAATTTGGGGCGAGAGCTGCCGCAGCAGCAGCAGACTCGCACAGGCCACACGCCACACGCCATACGCCACACCAGCAATGACAATTGGTGTATCAAATTTCCCACTTGCCGGGATGCGATTTCCCTTTCGAATTAAAAAGGATAATTGTTTTGGGTCCGCTCAAACGGAAAATTGTCTTTAAAATTGAATCAACAAGGCGGCGGCAGCGGAGGCAGCCCCAACGTATGCCTCGCTACCGATGACATCGCCACTCGAGCAGCTCCTGACCACAACGAGCAGGTCCTGGAAGGGACAACTTAGTTAAGTGGCTCGCCGCAGAACTCGGCCTGGCCGAGACATTAAACAGCTTGATTACCTGCAAATTTCCAAATCAACTGCGAGGCGAGACCGCAGTCTGTTTGGACACCAACGAAGGGTTGCAGCCGTGTCAGTATCAGTCTTGGCCACAGTCTTGGGCTCATTTGGATCGATTTTAGGCCAAAGAAGTCACACAAAAATTGTGTGCTGTATTTTGGTGTGTATTTCAGGGGAAGGAACCATTCACAGGATCTACTGACAGCAGCAGCACAAGTTCGTGCGGTTAGGCCAGCTCGAACTGGAGTGGCAGGACTGGAATTAACTGGGGCTTGGCTGGCGGGGACACCTTGCGGTTGTCACGATGCTCACGATGAGCGAATCTCCGCTCACTCAACCGCCTCCATCTGAGACTCCAGATGCTGGTACCAACGATTTTTTAAATCGTCCCTATCAATGCCTATGGGCCGGGAGTGGGTTCGTAACCAATAATTAATTCAGCAGCGGAATCAGCAGCCGAAGATGTAATTTTTTGCCGACCCCCGACGACTCCTTGGACTCCCAGGAGCCAGGAGCCGCTTCTGCTCACTTACTTGCTGCTTTACATTTGAATAGCTCGGCAAGTCTCCAATCAGTCTTGCCTTGAGACATTCTTCTAGTTCATTTAATGCAATTTGCTGTCATCGTCACCCAATGAACTTTCCCAGCTCGCCTGCTCCCGACTCCCGGCTCCTCCTCCTTCTGGCCCCGCGATAGCATCTGTATTGTCCTGCCCTGCTCCCAGGTGGGCCTGTCGCCGGGCCCCATCCCACGGCTGCTGTCTTATAAGACCCTGTTATCTCTCGGCTGCAACAAGCCAAACAACCAAATAAGCAAACCACCAGACACAACGGCAGATACAGATATTTGGTTGTTCCTTGTAAGGTGCTTGTGCGAGTCCATTGTGTGTGTGTGTTGCAGGGACGAAAACACCTGCCCGATGAAAGGAAACACGAAAGAGGCCAGAAATAAAGGTGTTTCGACCAGCCCTACCCTGGATAACTTGGCACCTACTACCTGCTTGCCTTTACTCAGAGAGAATACTGAGCATACCTATGCTCTATACGAATACAAAATATATCCCAGAACTTCGCCTTACCCCGTGTCCTATATACCCTTAAGCTCTAGGAGTCCTGGGTTCGAACAAGATAAAGCAAACGTCTTGAAATGACTTCATCCCCGGGGACTTTTCGACAGCGCCAAAAATTTGTTTACGCTTTTTGTTGCCACTGAAGGAGACCAAGACAAGACCCACGACGAGGGTGGGAACGAGGACGTGGAGAAGGACCTGGGCCAAAGAATAATTATACTCCTGGTCGGCGACGGTGTCAGCTCATCTGACGAGAGGCGAAAGTTTTGTGCCAGAAGCCCTTGTTGTACGCCCTCCCAGTCGCCATATCCATGCCGAAGGCTGAGCAAACAGAAAACCCTGCAAATAGAATATGGAAATATCATTTAAAATGCGCCTAATGGGCCTCCTTTAAGCTGCCACCCTTCTTTTTGGTTGGCAAGTGGAAAAGCTAATATGGCAAATATTTGATGTCTGTTTGTTTCTGTTTCTGTCCTCCATTTGCAGGTGGAGAGCGCGAATAAAGCGAGCGGGAAGCCCAAGACAAGCGCTGCAGAGAGCGAGAAGGTGCAGCCAGAATTAACACAAAGGTAAATTTGCCCTCGAAACTTTTGGTTGGGTGGTGGGGTGGCTGGTGGCTGGGTGGCTGGGTGGCTGGGTGGCTGAGTGGCTCGCTGGTGTGGCGGCCACACTAAGCACACCGAGCACTCAAGGCCCCGCAAAACTGTCATGCACTTCAGCGATGATCCAGCTAAGCCACTTATTTCAGTTTTAGGCCAAGTTGGGGAGAAGGCTGCGGGCCGAGAGCGCTTGGAGCGAGTCGAGAAAGGGATACTCTTCAACAGCCCGGGGGTGCTCTATCGGGTTTCAAACAATGCCCTTTAATTAGGTATCCATTCATCATATAACATATATTGGTTTCAATATGCCTTAGTACAGTACTTAATGATGGAAAATAAATACCAGAGTCGACGTCAAATAACTGCCTTGAGCCAAGGAGCCGGGACACGGCAGAGTACATTTTTTTATATTTTATATATTCGAGAAAGCAGGTTTCTCAGGTGCACCCCGGCGCCCGGCTCCCGGCTCCCGGATCCTTTATTCCTGCACACTATCTAGTCAGTCAGTAGTCAGAGGCGAGTCGAGATTCAGACGCTTAACAAGCTACACTTCGCGATGGAAAAACTACTTTTCCGCTCGCCCTTCTCGCCGGCAGCTTCCCTGCCTTCCTACCTTCTGTATGCTAAGTGAAATTTAATGCTGTGGAAAATTGTAAGATTTCAGGACTAATATTTATTTTAATATTTTTATGCTGAGCAGAGCCGGGGGAGCGGTTCTCCGGCTGCCTCGCTGTGTGAGCAATAATTTAATTTGCAATTTTCCATTGCTGACCGAAATTAGCACAGACACACTCACGTGGCCCATTCACGGAATTAGTTTTTCGGTTGGCTTCTATTGTTGTTCGAGGACTCGTGTGTGTGCCTGTGTGTGGCTGTGGGCAAATCCAAATTGCGAAATGATATTACCACAATATTACAGCTAGTTTTTCATTATTGCCCAAGTGGCCGGGGCACGTGTGGAAGACATAAAGTACACAAACATAAATGCTCAAATGATCGCGCTGGAAAAGCGCCGCAAATTTAAACAAACAGCCGAACGTTTTTCGGTGCCGGGGCAGGGCTTTTCCAAATTGGCTCTCTTTTTCTCTCTCGTGAAAGCCATTCGCTTATGAAATTCTGGGCGGCAAATGGAGATGGCTAATGGCCCGTGGAAACGTGCCTGACTGCGCTGATTTGATGGGGCTGAGGTTGGGCTTGGGTCTGGGTTTGGGTTTGGGTTTGGGATCTCCCAACCAGGCAAACAGTTTTACCAAACTGAATGGTTTCTATCTCATTTCAGCCAGAATGTTGCCTTCTTTATTCTAAATCAAGTGCCTCTGCCTGCCGCTTGCACCTTCAACAAGTCGCCCAACGCCAAAATCCAATTTGCCACTAAGAATAATTCCATTAAGCCGGCAGCCTTTGCATGCACTCACTTCACTTTCGCCTCTCATCGGGTTCATTAGGGCTGGCCGGGCACAATAGCCAGTGCCTTTGTCCCTGCCCCTGCCCCTGCCACTGCCACTGCCACGGCTCCGGCGCAAATTGCAAGGTGCATGATGCATTTTATGCACATATGCATTACGTATACGCCGTGTAGTCGCGATGCAATCACGCCGAAAATTCGTTTCCATATATTACACAAACACGGAGACACGCGATGTGGGAGTACACCGAGAGAAACGTGGTACTTAATCCTAGACAGATTGCCATAATAACTCTAAAGGGGTGCACTTGCATGTAGTTGAGCCTTTATGAATGGCATCAGATGAGGCCCTAAGCAACTTAACTGAAACTGCAAACTGTGTAGGTCTGGGGCGGTGTTTTGTCTAGGATTCGGAGGCAGCAAGGATGCTCTGTCTAGGATTATGATATGTCAATGATAAATATTAAGATAATCTGTTTCTTCAAAAACTTGGTCAAAATATGGAACACAATTTTTAGGAGACTATTTTTTAAGCCTTGTCAAAATGTGCAATAAAGAAAAAATTAACTTCAGATCGTTGGTAAAGGCAGTGACCAGCAATCCAAGTCAAAGGAAATGAAACTATAATATCCAAAGTTATTTACCTCTTCATTTTACTGTTTACGCCAAGGATTGAGAGCCTCGAAATGAGTGCACAATTTCTCGCAGTGCAGGCCTTAGTGCACACAACCTTACACACAAGGGCTGGGATGTGGCAGGCTCCAAGGGAGGGGCAAAATGCTTTTGATTGTTTGGCCCTGGCAGTTATTTATTTCTGTATTGACTACATTTTTGGTTGGTTTATGTTACAGGTTCTGGGTGGGTGGGGGTGGTGGTGCTGTTGGTGGTCAAAGGGCAGGGGCTTGCGGAGGAGAGTTTCCAGAGGGGCGTTGCCGCACCGTCCGTCTGTGGGGGCGGCGTGTTCGCCGTAAAAGTGTCTCCTGCCACAGTCCCGCAAATCCCAGCTCCGGTTTCTCCCCGTTCATCCTTTGGGCTGTTTTGGTGTAGTTTTTCGCTCGGTGTAAAAAGCTGCAAATGCCAATTTTTGTTGCCGTTTGTGTTGTGCTTGTGTGTTTGGGATATTTGTGTTGGCTGCATTTTTGCTGCTCGTTTCTGGGGAGTTTATAACATTTTGCTCTGCTGTTGTTATTCGCTTTTGGCAAATTGGCTTACAGGCCGACAGCGGCCATAACAAAGGCCTGCCAAGGGGTGCTTGGCAGTGGTCAGAGCTCGTGGGGCACCAGCTTCAGATGGCGGCGGCTGTAGTTTGTTCCTCGGAAGCTCACCCGCTCACCCGTTTGCCACTGCCCACCGGCTGTGGAGTGGCAAACCCAGGGCGGCCCCCTGGCGTCCTTTTTTTAGTCTTTTAGAGCATCTTTCCTTCCTTTCTCAACTTGGGTATTTCCGTGTCTGTCCCTGGATCCTCCTTTACCTTCTTCTGTTTTTTCTCCAACATGATCCGCTTTCGCTTCCTCTGGAGTAATCGAACCTTAGGGTTCTTGCTCGGTGGATCAACGATTTTCCTTTCCTCATTCTTCCGTGGGGCTGACTTCTGGCTGGTCTTCTTCTTTTGATTGGACACTCCGACAGGCTCTGCCTTAGATTCGGACATGGGTGCCGCCGTCTCCTGTTGAAGCTCTTTATGGACCTTGGTCGGCAGCTTCTTCTTGGGATTGGGTCCCACCAACTTTGCCTTTTCTGTGGGCTTCGGGCCCTCCCCGCTTGGCACATCCAGAGGGAACACCCCGCCCTGGTAGGTCTCAAAAATCTGGGTAAGCTCGCGGAAGACTTCGTGCCGCTTACTGTTGGCGCTGGTGATGGTCAAGACGCTCAGCGCATCCAGCACGCACTCCGCGTTGAAGGGCAGCACTGGCAGCAGCTTCCCATTGCCCGCCCCGGGATCGAGAGTCTCCCTCCTCCCCAAGTCGCTCTGGTACAGCAGGCGGTCCAGCACTTCGGTGCGGCAGTGGGCCACCAGCTGGTCATCGTGCTGCGTGGCCATGTACGTGAGGAACGGACGCAGGAACATATTCACCTTGTAGGCGGTGATCTCGCCATCGGCCACCATGGCCAGTTCCTCGAAGAATATGCTCATGTAGTGCATGGTGAGGCGGCGACTCTTGGGCCACTCGGCCAGGACGGACTGCAGCATGCTGAGGTTGAAGTTGTTGAGCAGCTGCACTGGCCACTGGCAGTGCTTGAACAGGCACAGGATGCTGCGCAGCATGCGGCGGACGAGCATCGGGAACTTGTCAATGCTCCACAGATCGATGCCGAAGAACTCCTCGCTCATGGCGAGCATGAAGGCACTGAAGTAGGCCAGGCTGCAGTTGGTGTTGCCGCCAAAGCCGCCCACCATCTCGGCCAGCTGCCCCGCCAGCTCCTCCTCGACCTGCGGCTTGTCCGCCATCCACAACGTGTACAGCAGCCCCTTCCAGATCCGCTTCAAGTCCGCCTCGTTGTGGGGAAACTGGCTGCGGCCCCGCACCGCGAAACACCTGGGCAGCTTGCGCACCTGGGCCATTCGTTGACCTGGATCGCTGTGGCTCAGGGCTCGCACAATTCTCACCTCAGTTGCTAGCATTCGGCTTTCCTTTAACAGTTTTGATCGAATTTGCCCATCGGGGACAACGACACCCGCGGCTACGTTCATGGTTTGTTCTGAAAAAATATTTTCTTGGGCTGATGTCACTTTGCAGGTGATACTTCAAAAAGTGTTCAGCGTGACCGTGCTTCAGTCGTTAGAGCCTATTGTTTTTCGATGACAAATATACTAACTTGATTATATGTTTTTCACTATATCAGTGAAATTATTTTTAGCTTACAAATGAAAACCGGTGATCCCTTTGTGTATTTTACAAGATTCTTTTGATTTGCAAAGCAAACAAGTTTAGCGTGCAGAGATGAACAGTAAATGCCTTTTTTACACTTAATTAAAGCCTATTTTTAAAGGAACAAACATATGTTCCTGATTGGTTTATTGCTGTTTTTTACACACCATCGTTAAGTCTATTAACCACGTCAAATAATTCTCCCCTGACCCAACTTCTGACCCACAGAAACACTTAGCTCTAAATACCTATTAAATAATAAAGTAAGGGGAATATACAACCCAGCTGTTTGAGCTTTTAAAACAAACGCAAACATTCCGATAACAAAAAGATTGCAAGCACCCAAAATGTTTAAGTTTTTAAGCTGTAAAAAAACAAACAAGGAAGTAATATTACCGAAAATGAAGCCACTTATCGATATCTTCATTTATGCAAGCATTTCCGCCTTATGTTCCGACTTCAATGTTTCAAAATTGTAAGAATTGTCAGCAGATGTGGGAAATGGAAAAACATTGGAACAATCGCGAGTCTTATTTGCATATAATTTTGTAAGTAAGCATTTTTTGAGTGAGCATAGAGGCCAGTGGCTGGGAAGTTGGAGCTTTACCAGGAAATGTTCTAGTTGAAATTCTTGAAATTCCACAGTAACTTCGACATCGGAGCAAGGAGATAAACAAAAACACACAATGTCAAGAACAATGGCGGACGGGTAACTGTGGGAAAAATTGGCGGAAAATGGGGGACAACCGCGGCAAATTGGAAAAAGTCAAAACCGAGGGATGCTTATGTATGTTTATGTGTACATGTGCAGCCGAATGTGAATGTCAATGGGAAAGTGGCTGTGGCTCTGCGGCTGTGTGGGGGTGTGGGAATGCTTCCAAATGACAAACATTTCAATTAAATTCCAATTTGAATAAATTCCTAGCAACCAAAACAAACTCCGTCTAAGGTCTTTCCTCCGAAAAAGTCGAAATGAAATGAAATGAGGGAGAAGCGAACGGAATGTAACAAGCAGAAAATTACATCAGCGACTGTCCGAAAGTCGAAGGAAAATGCCAGAAACAGAAGGGCAGGAGGACAGCCCAGGACGCAGGATGCGGGACACGGGCCTCCGGGGGTATCAGTCGGGGGCTATATACATACATATACATGTATCTATATAGCTGGGAAACGCACCAGCATCAGAAACTAATTAAGAGAATTGCAATTGACAATGAGACGAGACAGGAGCGGTGTCCTGTCGCATAATGAGCTCCTGCTGCGGGGTTCCGGGTCTCGAGACTCGCGACTCGAGGAGCTGCAGCTTAGCGGGAAATGGGGAAGAAAGGAAATTGAAAACTGTTAATTTTCCATTAACCGACGGAGTGGATTGGAGGGAGGGTTACTGCTTTGGTGGCTTAACCCTTTAGCCCGATCAGCAGCACCATCGAAAGTAATCTGGATCTGTCTGTGGTACATTCCGGGGGTGCAAATACTTCAAAGCTTAGTTGAGCTGTTGCATAGACATGCAGGAACATCTAGATAGAAGATATAGATGTTTCCCCCCTTAAAAATATATATATAGCTTCGCTTTGATCACAAGACTTCGGCGTACTTTCTTTATCCTCGAAAGACTCACAGGCTGGACTACGTTTATATTCAAAGATGTCTGCTTGATCCTTTCACTAAGCCGATATGCCTCGCATTGTCGCCCGGCATAAATACCATAAAAAGCCACTGAGCGGTGAGGGAGAGAGAGATAGCTAGAAAGAGACAGCTGGGCGGGGGGAGAAAGAGACAGACCCCTTCTATCGACCTCAATTCAGGGGCTCCGGCTCCAAATGAAATTGTAATTTTATACAGTGGCAATCGCCACCACAGCCAAGTCGGGCTGTTCAGGGAAAGACGAGCCGACGGGCGGAAAGGGGGAGGGATGGACGGGATGGACGGGACTGTAGGGGGCGTGGCAACACAGCAACCTACGTGCTTGCCAAGGCCCCACCCCTCTCGGTACGTGACAGGCGAAATCTTATATTTGCTATTTCTACCTTTAATTCTGGAGGTCTCTTCTCCGCCGCCTGCTCTGATGACCACAATTTGTAGTCATTGAGTGTACCTGAAAAACCAGATTTCTCACACAAGGAAAATGAGAAAAATCCTTGGGCGAGCCAAGGAGAGAGCTGGGAGCTGGGAGCTAGGAGCTAGGAGCGAGAGCGAAAACGAAAACGAAAACGAGCCACTTGTGTTGTTCACTTAAATAGTTGCAAGTTAATTAAGTTAAAATATGGCCAAGAACAAGAAGGCAGCCGGAGATAGGGACAGGCGGCGGGAGAGGGAAGCTGGGGAGGGGAGAAGTGGGGAAAGAGCGTGCCTATTAGAGGAAAGTGCACAACTTGAGAGCCAAACTCAGTTACAGTTGCCGCTCGTGGCAACGGGGCGTATGTGTGCTGTGCGGGGATGTCCTTGCCCGTTGACTAATAGCCGAGATGTATTTAAGCAGGACACATTTCATAGCTACAGGACTTTTTCTCCCCCCAACATGTGCGGGAGTGTGTGGCCTGCATTAGACAAATCATAAGGCGTAAACTAAAGATGATTGAAATGGAGAAGACACGGCCCTCGGAGAAGGGAGCAGGCGCAGGAGCAGAGCGGCCTGAGAACCCATGAAGTGCAGGCAGCAGAGGCCAAACTTTTGACGCCAGACACAAGTGCTTGAGTTATCTCCGAAGCAATTATTTTATGAGGGACTCAAGGATGTAGCACAAAAAGCAAAAAAGGAAGGACAAGAGCTCTCCCGGGACTAATCCATTGTAGTTAGTCAGGTGGCTCCTTGGACATTCGCGGTTCTTATTGAGTGATTAATTGATTGATAGGCCGGGCAACTGAGTGGAGTGCATAATTGAGGCAAATACTAGGAAAGTTTCTTATTATTTACCACAGAAATAAGGAGCAGTCTATGGAGTGGAATAAACTGGTAGTTCTCTCACTTTCTCCCCGTTCAAACTCCAAACTGCTTCAAGCCAGCGCCATAATTATAAAAAGAAGCCTCAGATTCTTAAGGGGGCCCGGCCAAAGTTTCCTATTTTTGCTCGCAGCTTTAATTAGAGTTTCCAGCAATCAATCATTTCGCGAGAGCGAAGCGTCCTGCTTTGTATTGATTAAAAGGCAATACAGAGAAATATGCGCCGGGCGAAACTTTCGCTGGAGGAAAGGACGAACTTGCCGCTGCTGGCAGCGCTGGCTTTCACCCCATAATTATTGAACTGAAACTTTCACCTGTAATGAGACACCCAATGCCGCCCTGCTGCTGTTTTCTAATTAGTTTTTAATACATTTTCCACACACTCCCACACGCGCGGGCGCATCGCTCACATGTGATACAAGCCGCTTACAGGGGATCAAAGCCACTCAATGGCTAATTAGCATACACACCAGGAAAAAGTACGCAGCATTAGAAAATATATATACTGCATTATAAGGATAGTTTCTACCTTCCGGTAGCAGTTTTAAACTGTTTCTCATTGAAGCCAGAACATTTTTGGAGCCTTTGCACTTCTTGTACTTGTTAACTGAAAGTTTGTGTAATTTTTATTTCTGTGCAGCCCTAGAGCTTCCTTGAGTCTATAAATAATGGCAAATGTTATATTTTACGTACACTTTGAGAACTAATACTAATTTTTATTGCTGGACTGGCCACGCGCCCCCATTCCCCTGCGATTTCCATGGCATGTCAGAAAAGTTTTTCGCCTTTTGTTTGTGTGTTTCTGTCTCTACTTCGCTGAGCTGCCTTTTTGAAGCTGGGGGAAAAAACAACGCTTGCCATTTCGACAGCCGTTTGATGGCTGCGTTGCCCCCAGTTCGGGCTCAGATTCGGATGCTGATGCCGATGCCGATTCCGATTCCTATTCCGATCCAGAGTTCTGCTGCGGTTAGCACTTTTCCCGCTCCCGCTCCCGCCTCAGTTGTTGTTTTGAGCCGCCATTGCGTGACAGCCATTTGCGTCACCCCTCACCCCGACTCGCCCAACCACTCCACGCCCACCCGAGTGCCCCACCCACCGCCGAAAATTCTTGAGACTCTGAGTGCCTGAATGACAGACAGCAGGACGGACAGGCGGCAAGACAGACTGGCTGACTGACTGACAGCGAATCATTGAAATGTCACTTGTGCTGTCACTTTTGCCGGGCTGCCTTGCGGTGGCGGTGGTGTCGGTGCTGGCGGTGGTGTCGTGTGGGTGCTGCCACACACTGAAAATAAATTATCCCAGCCGGAGCTTAATTTAGGGGGATTACAGCCATAGGGATGGCCCAAGAGGAGTCGCCCCTCTGCTGGAGGATTTATTTTCAATCTGAAGTGCAAGTTAGTCTCAGAGACATGTATGTTGCAGCAGGAGGAAGTAGCGTTCAGAGATATTGTATATTTCCCCAAGAAGAAGTGGCTTTTTCCTTAGTGTACGCGTGTGGTTGCCACATATTCAATTTCAGCGGGAAAAAGATTTCCCCCAGCCGGAAGCCAGTCACTTGATATACCTTAATTGAGCCGCCTTTTAAAGCATTTTGCGGCAGTAACCAGAGGAAACTAGAATCGAAGGCCGAGAGAGCAGTGCCTAAGCCAGAGAAGCGTATGAAATAGGCAGCAGGGCTTAAACGAAAAACTAAATAGGGACAAGACTGCGAAAGAGGTTTATTAAGCTGCAGGCCTAGGCAGGCACAGTCACACTCAGAGCCACACTGGCACAGGTGAAAAAACTGATAGATTAGTCCCGGGTTTTGCCTCTAAGTGAGTGATAAGTCCGGCACTCGGACTGGGAATCCCCGGCAGCGATGTGCATGCATGTCCCATGTCTTTGCGGCTTTTTCAACTACTACTTGCTCCCCCGGGGGGCGCCGGCTGGCACCTGCACCTTCTTCGCACTGCGGCGCTAAAAGCATTCCCTGTCATGACTGCCCCTAAAAGCATGCTGCATAATTCCGGGCTCCTGGCCAGGACCAGGACCCCAGAACCCCAGGACCCATGGAAATGCAATACGTGCCCGTAGGTAAATGTGCGCCCGAGTCTGTGGACGCTGTGGCGCTGCGGCGCTGTGGAAATATTGCCTGTCAAACATACACATATCGTTGGCTTAATTCATGCGTGGCCACTACCCAGCCCGGATCGCGCAGGTCCTAAATCAAACTCAAACATTTTCCATCCCTCATGCTCCATCCGCCCCGAATCCCGGATCCCACCTCCCGTATCCATCTCAATCTCGCGGCATATGTGGGAGCGTGCGTGCCGAACGAAAAATCGGCACATCCATAAGCCATTTGATGTGGCACGTGAGTCAGCTTATGAAGATCCAAATTTCTGTACAGAAATAAACTGGCATCCCTGAGATATTCACGACTCCGAATATGCCCTTCCCTCCTGACTGTGGATATCCACATGCCGCGTGGCATGTCAAAGGAATTCGCGCTACCCCCTGTCGCAGAAATTTCCATCATTTTCAGGTCACACATCAGGAAGCACAAATATGCACGGGAAGAAAAAGTTGCTGGGTCATTAGGCAGGGTATAATGTACTGTTTCTCTTATTTTATAAAATGATTCGAGTCTTTTTACTGAGTTGAGGGGATGCTCTTTATGTTTGTTCAGTGATTTATTTCTTGAAGAGCTACAAACGATTAATAAAGCCTTCCACTGGTGTGTTCTCAGTACTTAAACTTCATTCAAATAGTACTTTCTATTTACTTAAATTGAACTCCCTGATATACCCATCCTTTCACAAGTATTTCTCCTGCCTTAAAGACTCACCCCGATACTTAGATCGTGTTCGAGATTTGTATTTATTATTCCACTTTGTGCGGGTTAAATCAAATTTGCATATAGGACGTCGACTCCAGCACTCGCCACACACTTTCCTGCCCCGGCGACTTGATGAAAGACTAAGAGCTGCCGCATATTATAATCAATGGGGGCGGGTGTGGGTGCGGGGCGGAAGCCGCCTCTTCCGCTCCCGCTCGCTGCGTGTGTGTGTGCGCTGTGAATTGAGGTTTTCACTTCAAATTGGTTTGGTTTAGTTTGCTGAATGGATTTCGGTTAGCGCGCCAAGTGCTGCGGTGCCCGAGAAGATGTTTTATGCCCCGCAACGAGCCACCAGCCAGTGTGGGTCTGGATACCTCGTCGGGGAGGGTTTGGGTTCTGGGTTCTGGATCAGGTTCGGGTTCGGGTTCGGGTTCGGTTCTCCGGGATGGGTTGCCTTGTGCGTGTGTGTTTTAATCATTTCACGTGGCGGCTCAAGGACACCGTCGTGTGTTGGCCAGGCAACGGTGAAAGGAGTCAGGGAGTCAGGAGTCGGAAGCCGGGAACCAGAAGCCACTACGCCTCCCAATCAGTTGCTAGTCAATCGCGGGTGGGGAACGGGGAGAAAAGGCGGCCTGAAAGCCGACAGTTTTCACAGCGCTGGCAACGAAGTTAAATCAAGTTCTGGCCCGAGTGCGGGCCAAAGTTTTGCACTCCGCTCCCGTAACTAATACAAACATGCATGCCGGCGGGCAGGAACTGCTCCGATCTCCGGCATCCCTCCTGCGAGGATGTGCCTGTGTCTAAGTTATTGAAGTTGATTGTGGCGGCCGCCTGTCCCTGTTCGACTGCCTGCAGCGAAGTGCTGGCAACAGTGGGTTAAGTACTGGGTCCGGGAGCTGCCGAGCAGACCGCAAAATGCGTGTACGTTATGTTTACTGATTGAAGTTCAAGCGTAGGCAAAATTAAATACAGCAAACTTGCGCAGGAAGCCAGAAAACAGGGTGAGAGAGGGGGCTTACACAGCGAGGAATGGGGACTCCCTTGGACTTTGTTCCGCTCAAAGATGTTACTTTTATTTCGTAAATGTGTAAGGTAAAGGCGTGATTTTCCGCTTAGGTTCCCGCCAGTTACTGACCTATTTTCCCCAGTGCATACCTCTCCCTGTGGATGACAAAACAAGTCAAGAGTGCGAGTGTGAGGAAAGTAAAGGACAACTGACGAGAAAAAAGAGACTACAGAGGGGCTGCAGATATTTGGGTGTAAAAAAGCGTTGCTCCTTCATTAAAAGCCTTTGATGTGTGTGCGTCCCTATGCGTAGAGTTAACCCATATGTCACGTATTTGTTTTGCAGTTGCTCGGAATCGTCCAATCTGGTCTGTGTGCGCTTTTCCAACCTCTTTTTGCCGGGGATGTGTGCGTGAGTTTAATGAAAATTGCTCAGGTTGCAGTGGAACGAAGCTGGGTTTCGGGTTTTCGCTTGGCTCTCCTTGCAGGAATCCGGACTCCCTGGCTCCTGGCTCCTTAGTCCGCTTGATGCATACCAAAACCGAAGCTGCACACACACTTTCAGGCACTCGTTTTTCAAGCCACCGCCCGCCTCCTCCCCCTCGCTGCGACACATTTACGGGGCAAAAAAGAGTGGAATATTTATCTGAAAAGTCTGCTTTCGGCGCTTTTTCTCTGGCTTTGTTTTTAAAGCAAATTGCATATAAAACTCATTTGATTTTAGAATAACTGTAGCCTTTTAATTAAACCGAAAATTGAACAATTGCCCGGCTCAGCCGCGTGTTTTGATATATATTTTTGAATACTGTAAGCACACACTCAATTAAGTAGTCCCGGTCCCGGCATAATATTGACACAAAAATATTGTTTTGCCATAAAGCGCCAGTGTGTGTGTGTGGCTATATTTTAAATATTGAAACAATCAGATTTTCAGATTCCGATTTTCCGGGGCCCCGGGACATGGGGGGAGGCAGGACGACGCTCTTAGCATCTGCATTATGCATGCCGAGCAATGCCGCGTGTGAATGTCCTTATGTGTGACTGTCTGCGGGTCGTCCCGCTCCCCGGCGTGTGCTGGCTCTGGCTCTGGCAAAAAGTCCAAAGTAGGGCATGGCACTTAATTGAAAAACTTTTATGCGGTCGAGAACGTAGCAGCCAGCGATGGCTAAGGGGGAGTGCAACAATGCGGACAGGACGACGACTACAACGACGACTCTCCCAGCAAGCACCTTTCCTATTTCCCATTTCCCTGTTCCCAGCAGCATCCCGTCCCATCTCAGCAGCGGCAGCAATAAAAAATAGTTTATTGTGGCACACAAAAGGCTTTGTGTCCGTGTCTCATACTTATTCTGCCCGCTCGGCTATTGCCTTGACTATTTTGATTTTCCCCACCAAGCCAGCGAGCCAGCGAGCCAGCGAGCCGGCGAGCCCGGATCCATCATTTGCAAAAATGCCACTTTATATGCCATATACTTACCGGCTGCACACAGCCATGTATCCCTGTGTGCGGATAAATATGCGAGAGTAATTTGCATATGCACACAAAGAGATAGATGGGGGATTGCGGATGAGATACGGTGGACGTGGCCGGGTCGCAGTCGGGGTGTTTATGTGGGCGTGCGTCTAAGACAATATGAGCCCGGCTTTATGCTCTGGCGAAAGACGCAGTGATTTAGATTAATTCCTTTAAATATATTCAATATACGCAGGGGGAAGCTGGCTAATGAAATTCGTATTTTTCCGAGATATGCGAAAGTGTTTGCTCATGAAATCGAAGGCAGCCCAATGGAGAGCAAAAATTGGGCAAACCTGAACGAGATAATGCCTCGAGAAGACATTGTACAGCATTTCCGGGCAAGTTAATCGAATAACTGCTCTAAAATCGAAATTGAAAACATTTTAATGGCCTAAAATGTCAATTTTAAACGAATTATCCTATATATTCCGACATGAGCTTTGTCATGAGCTTTTCCGGATGCCTGAAATTCCTTCGATCAATTAACTAATTAAGTTGCAGCTCTCTCGGAGTCCGCTGCTTGAGCCTTTGATTTGTCATGTTTCTTCGGCGCTCTCCTTGCGCTCGGCTGGCTGTCAAGCGGGGCGTATACGCAATATATTGGCAATATGCATTGCTCATACGCTGTGTTGCCAGGGACTGAATTTTCATATGCCAATTTAGAGCGCAAAAGACATGTGCTTTTTTCCGTTTGCCAGTTCATTTAAATTTGCATATCCCATTCGGGATGCACAGCTGCCGTTTGTTGTGCGAAGGCACTAAATGATTTTTAATTGCATCGCTCGGTGAATAAAGTTTCGGCGCTCGGTGAGTTTTGAACTGTCAATGTGGGGTTTTTCTCATTTAGCAGCCGTATAACTTGCAGCTTGTGCACATGGCTGTGGAGTATGTGTGGGTGGGTGTGGCATCAGGTGAATTACGTTGGACTTCCTTAGGAGTTTCCTTTTTGCAGGCTCCATGCTCTGCCCATTGCCATTGTGCAGCCGAACAGGAATCCTTCAGCCCTGTCAGCGATTCTGATGGGCTGCAGAGGCTGCCGGATATTGGAGCCATCGGGCCTAACATTTTAATTGGATATGCATTACACGCCGTAAGCGTCTCTGGGGAATGCGTTCTGGCCAGCAGTGGCTGGAACAATCTGTTTATTTGTGGGTTCCGGCCCCCAGAGAGCTGCCAGCCCTCCTCTGGCCTGTAAGCCGAATGTCGGGGCCAGCATTTTGTGTGCAGCGAACTCCATGATGAGGCAGCTGACGTTGTCGGCGTCGTCGTCATCCGCATCCCCATTCACAGCCGTAGCCCCAGCTTCAGCATCAGCCTCATCCGCAACCTCAACCTCAGCCTCATCCCCGTCCTCCTGCTGCCTGCTGCCTGCTGGCTGCCATTCAGATTTTCCAGGCGTACGCCAAATGAAAATCCAATGACACGCACTCACACTCGCACACACTGGGACGAGTGCAACGAGTGCAATTTTCTGCCAACTTCGTCGCACATTTGCGGGGGAATTGTTAGGAAAGAAAATGAGAAAAGCGCAAAATCATTACGATTTGAATGCCATAAAATGCGTTCCCTCGTTTCGGATCCGGGAGATCTGCGCGGGGCAGGCAGGACGGCGCGGTCCTCGGGTATTGTGTGCTTAACCGCAAAGTGAGCTTGAAAATGTCTTTTTTAGTCGACAGCTAAACACTATTCAGTGTTTCTCGCCCCTCGACTCGGGCTCCCTTCTATTTTGGTCGCTTCCACATAATAAACTGAACTGTCAGCGCCATGCCACGCCTCTCTGCCCACTCATTTTCCGAGGGGGGCCGGGGGAAACCCAACACACAAAAGGCGTCGCGTCGCGTGTTCTTAGTTTCCTTCTTGTTTTGTCCCCTGTCTGCCTTTGTTTGACGCGGTCAACGGCGGGGAGGGGAGCGAAGCGGAGCCGGGATGCCCAGGACTCGCATTTCTCAGGTTGACTTCGCCTTCGATTCGAGGTAAGCTCTCCCCGAGCAACAGGAACAATCAGAGCTCAGAACGGTTTACTGGAAAACGTATATAGAGAGGAGTGTTTAATGTTAACTATTTCTCCCTGGAGAGCTTCCCGAGAGCTCTGCCAGCACTCATGTTTTCTCCGGAGCAGCCGCTCTGCCCCAGCTCCTCTGGCCGCAACTAACTTTACAACTTCCTGCAACCAGCAGCAGCAGCAGCAGCAGCAGCAGCAGCAGCATCCTGCCCCCGCAAATAATCATAGGCCACCCCCCGAGAGGTAAGCTTGTCATTCATGTCCACAACTGTGCGCCGGAGTGTGCAACTTTATTGTCCGCTGCAGCTGGCTGAATTAAATTGCATTTTGTATTGATTCCAATTAAGTTTGGTTAGCTTCCATCTCCTGCGAGGGGGCAGGGGAGATAACTTTCGGCTGGGCTCCGAAATGTTACGTATACGCCTCGTTGCACGCCAATTGGCCCGGCTGCCTCTCCTGATTGATTGTGCCGTTGCCGCTTGGCCAAAACATCTACGTCTCCGATTGCAGCGCTGGCTCCTTGCCCGCCCCTCGTAATCTATTAAAAATGTGATTTTAATGTTTTTTTAATATCCCTTTCCCGGCACTCGCACGCACCGCACCCGCACCCGCAGCGATATGGCGGAGCAGTGGATATTTATGTCGTTTGCTCCGGAGGAGCCGTGTAATCCTTTCGGCAAAGTGAATTAATATCCTGCGCCGCAGTTATTTATGGCCGCGCACATGTCGCCGGGGCATGAAAATGTCAAATTATCTTGTAAATATTCTGTCACTTCAATTTTATTCGCCTTTTGGGGGGCGGCAGGGCTGCGGCAGTGCCTGTGCCACTGAATTTAATTAATGGTTCTAATCCTAATGGAAAGTAATGCGCCCACGCGAAATTAAAGGCCAATTAAGCGGTGACGACGAGTCCCGCCATAACTCACGTGCCCGGCCGCAGCGGCTCCTCCCGGGAGCCGGGGCCATAAATGCCAATCATTGCAGTCCGGCCAAAGGACTCCGGCTCCGTCAGTCTCTTGCACAGCACAAGGGGAGAAAAAAAAACGCAAAAGGCAGAGCGCAAAATAACAATTCAGCTTTTAATTTCATTGCTTTGAGCACTCTCCTGGGATTCGGATGATAAATGAGCCCGAGCATGCCAAAAAGCAGGCCCGGAGCCGGGGAGCGGCGGCCGAGTTCATTCACACGACTTGTGTAAATACAATCGCCGCTGAAAAGTCGAATGCCTGCTGCTCTTAGCTCAAATGCTTCAGCTTGAATATACAACTCCTTTTAAAATAATCAACAGAATTAGGCGGAAAAAAAATAATGAATGGGGAAAGTAACTCTTAAATTTCTGCCTCTGCCAAACGAAGGACTTGGCAGTTCAATCATTGATTCTAGCTAGGTAGATACATGTTTCTCCAAGTGCATTTCACTGAACATTCACTTGACATTAGAACAAAGAATACCCATTCGCTCTCCTAGGCATGCCATCGCCCACGATAATCCCTCAAAAAATATGTTTCGGACCAATTCCACGAATGGTTAACCCTAACCCACAAATCGAACTTCCAACTTTGTGGCCAACTTTTTTTATTTTTGCATTTTCCCCCCAACGACTAAGCACTGATCCCTCCCCCAGCCCTGAGCTTGATATTGTTTTAAGTGAAATTCGAATTGACGCCCACACCTCGTGGCAGGAACCGGCCGCCAGCCGCCAGCCGCCACCCGCCCAACCCTACGCCCACCGGAAGGGCAGCCATTTTGTATTTGCCGCAACACTTTAATCTTGTTTCAGTGTGCTCTGCGCCCGAAAAAGTGGAAGGCAGCGGAGCGCAAAGCGTTGCCAGGCTTCAGCCCCGGGGGGTCCACGGTGTGGCCAGTGGTTGAGGTGCACCATGGGGTCAGGGGCTGGGCTGGTTTTGAACATTTGGAATTAAATTTAAACTCAATTGAATTACATTTTTAGTTCACTTTCTTGTTAAGTTCAATTGGGGTTGAAATTTTGCTGTGCCTTGATTGTAGTTTGCTTTAACAACGGCTTAGTCTTCATTTTGATTCATTTTCACTGAATGTGTATTGGTTTGTCCCGAAAACTGATTGCAGGGCCCATGGTGGCTCACTCCCACTTCCAGGCTGGCTTCCTTCCTCTCACTTTTCGGCCTGTCAAAGCGTTAAAGTTGGCGCCAATCGCCGAGCAGTATCAATTAGCTTTGATTAAATGGAAGCAATCCGCTCCGGCACCCCGCCTCTTTTGGAACGAATCTGCATACATTTCCCCATCATCTGTCTCCTTTAAGAGGAATTAACTTGACCCAGGGAGGGGCTATTCAGTCCAGTTGGAAGCTTAGTTTGGAGAGAAGAGGGATTCCCGGGATACATTCTTTCAGGACGTAACTTAAGAGGACATATCTGATGCCTACTAGGTATATGCTTCTTATTAAACCATTAAACCAACCTATGCCTAAGCTAGTATTCCCTCAGAAGAAAATTTCTCACTCGTTTTTGATGGAGGAGACCCTCCTCCTTAGTATTCCCTCAGAAGAAAATTTCTCACTCATTTTTGATGGAGGAGAGCCTCCTCCTCTTCGGCGCGGACTCTGCACAAGGCACAGGGGTGACCGAGGCTTGTCGTCGTTTTATTGCGATTTGATTTGACCCAAAATGTTGGCCTTTGACAGGATTCTCTTTGGGTCCTTGACTGCCAGCTGGCCGACTCACCTCACGCCTCCCGAGAGCTAGCTCCGGCCCGGTCCCTTTTCATTTGCATTTTGCAGTTTGCTTTTTTGCGCCTAATTAAGATGACCAACGAGGCGGGCTGGCGGGCTGGCGGGCTGGCGGGCTGGCGGCCGGGCGGGACACGCGGACATCCTTTGAGCCAGCTGCAGCAGCAGGACCGGCGGCTTCCCAGCCTAGCGGCTTATTATCTCATCTAAATTAGGGAAGGGGCTTCCCGGCAGCAGGCGCTCGCACAACTAAATGAAATCAAGCCGTGTAATGAGCAAAAAACTTTGCAAAATGTGCCAATGCTCCCCGAGCAAGATGGAGTCCATAATTTTGTGTTAACGAAATCACTGCAGCTTTTGGCAGTGCCAAAAGGCGCACGAAATTGTAGTTTGTAAATTCAGAAAGACGCCGGGAGCGGGGAATATTTTATTTTTCAGAAGTTGCAAAATGCGTTCATCGAGCATTCAATGCATCCCTTTTCATACCCTTGCAGGAGCATTATATTTCTGGCTAGAGGATTGGTTGTGGATCAGGTTCACAGATACAAATGTTAGCTTTGTAAATTTGTGTATTTATTATGCTGATTTTAAAGCCAAATTCAGATCAGATTGGAAATTACGATTACGATAGAATGTTTCCTAGAGCGACTGCCAGGGAATTGGGAACTTCGGCTGGCCTGAGACAACTTCCCTCTTTGCTTCTTCCCTTGAATGTTTCCACTGGGAAGCAACTGCATTCTGAGGGCCAATTGGGAGTGTAACTTAATTTGAAAGGGGTCTGTGTAAGTCCTACTCTTGCGATCTAGCCGCGACAGGCCAACGAGAATGGAATAGATTCCTTCTCCTTTTCACAGACAGAAATTAAAATGAAAGCCATGAAAATGATGCTTTATATTTTGAGAAAACTACAAGAACAAAGGCCTGGAAATACTTTCCCCTATCTCAAGGCCTTTCCGGGGATCATATCCATAGGGCGCAGCGACAAAATGGCAAAAATTGTAATTGTTGCCGCCGTCTGGCGACACATCCTGTTGCGAGCAGCCCGCGGCAGCCAGCCCGTGTCCTGGGCGCGGCCTGTTAATGCGTCCATTGTGCTGGTTAACAAACCAAATTTGCCTTAGTGGATTTTTATGTTGCGCTCCGGTTATGCAGTCCCCGGCAACACTATTGTCTGCGGTTTGCCGGGCTTGTTTGTTTGCCTGCTCGTTCGCTTGTCGGTTTGTTTTCCGGCTCTGTGTTTTCCCCATTTTCCGCCACTTGCGTCGAATGGTTATAAACTTTCGGGGCGCTTTGTGGGTCAGCCGGGACTTGCCTTTAATTGCACTCGGATGGGGGGGATAGGGGACCCGGCTCTCAAATTATACATTATTTGATAAATATGTTGCCTGAATTAATCAGAGTTTCTCTCATTTCAGCGCTAAACTGAACAAAGTTCCTCGGCAAACAGACTTTGCCGCAGCACATCCCGACCCACACACACGCCAGCTGCTTCTGGAAGGCCACTCAAGGATGTCGTCACGCTGGCCCATGCTCCTGGGAGTGCTCTGTCTCCTGGCAGGTGAGTTCACCGGGGGTGCTGGTCCCTGGGAGGTCAGGCCGCGAACCCTTGCCCATTTCCCTGCCCACTGGGGGTCGCACAGCAGATGCCATTGCCATTCCTCCGTGCAGACTCGGAATGGGACCGGGAATGGGAATCAGAATCGGAATCTCCTTTGCATGCGCGGCACGTAAAAACAATTTCGCGTCCCGGGCCCGGGACTGCAGCTTCATCAGCAGCTCCCCGGGCTGAAATTGTTTTAAATCATCTACTCCGCCTGTAACTGTAACGAACACACTCAATGAGCGTTGTCCACCTCAACACACTCTGTCTACTTT
>JAEIIO010043231.1:0-11463 GCA_018874655.1 Drosophila diplacantha | reverse complement strand
AAGTTTTTATAACAGTTTATAACAGTTTTCAGCTGCTTGCTGCTGCCTTCTGTTCGCCTGGTATCCCAAACCGAGAAATGCACAAATTTGAACTGAAAATGAAGGTTTGCGATTGACAACAACAACAACAACTGCTCTTTAACAACAACAACAAATGATGAAAAATCGTTAATTTTAAATTCAAATTGAAATGTCAATAAGCAACCGCAATTTGAGTTTTAACGATTTTTATGATCCAACTGCGCCGCTGACGAGGCGCATACGTAATAGGCCCCCCTCCCAGACACGGACACAACACGCATACGCCATGTTGCGCCGGCATTAACATCCATAAACACCACACAGAAGCACCAATTAACACTCGATTTTCGGTTTTATTTGAATTATATAAGTATCTTGAACATGGACACACATGGGGGGTGGGAATTACATCGGGGCCTTGGGTTAGCATTGCTTTCGCCAGCGAATAATTCGCCGTTTTAGTGGGTTAAATTCCGAACATAACGAACAACGGCGACAGGTGACAAGGGTGAGGGGGCAGGAGCCTCCAGCAGAGGCGGGCTCAATAATAAATGCTGCTGTTAGTACACTACGAGTACAGTCGAGGGACGGGGCTTGGGTGCGGGGTTCGTGGTTCGGGGTGCGGCGTTCAAGTTCACAACTTGCACTTGGTCACTTATTCTATATACATATTGCGTTGGCTTAAACCTGACTGGCGACTGACGACTGACGACTGACGACTGACGACTGACTGCTGCTTGCATGTATTGTATGTACATCTTCCCGGCTGATCGTGGCCTGTATCCTTCTTCGCTTTTATTGCACGCTTAATAATTAATTTTACAATTACCGAAGCCAAATCAGAGTGGCATCGGGCAGGGGGGGACATGAGCACAATAAATAGTGGCGGTTGGAACAGATTAGGGGGTTAACGTTTAAGATTAGTGTTAAGCTTTGTATGGTACACACAAGGCACAGGTGGCAGGTGGCAGGTGGCAGGTGGCAGGCGGACAGGGGGACAGTTGGACGGGTCCCCGTCAAGCGGTACTAGTGCTAGTACTGGTACCAGGGCTGCCGGCGCACCCACTGCAGGCGATTGCTGGTCTGGTCCGAGCGGATCTTGATGCTGGCTCCCTCGGCGGCGCGCACAGTTTCCTTCACCTGCAAGAACGGAGGAAGGTGATGAAATCCTTCAAGGAAGGAACAAGAAGAAGCGAAGAGCAGGAACTTACGCTCTGCATCAGGTTCTGGGCATTGCCCACCAACATCTCGGTGGCCTCGCGGTCCTCGTCGGAGCCCTGGGCCCCCAGCATTGTGGCCTTCACCGTGGACAGGATCTTCAGCTGGGTGCCGATGGTGGGTATGCGCTCGCACACCTGCAGCAGGTTGGTGCGGATGCGGCGGTCCGTGCACTGGCGGGCCAGCTCCTTGGCCAGCCGCGTCACGTCCTCGGAGGCCTCGGCGATCTTCTTAGCGGTGGCGATCAGCTCGCGCTTGCTGCCGCGCGAGTCGGACAGCACCAGCTCACTGAGGCGCGCCATCAGGATGGCCATGCGCTTGGCGGCGGCGATGATCTCGTTGTCCTTGGACGACCACTGGCGCACCTCCTGGTGCAGGCCACGGGCGGCGATCTGCGGATAGGGAAGTGATTGTACGAGTTAGTTTCCAGTGTCGGAATCAGCATTCCAGTGGTGGGCTCACCAGGATCGGCTGATTGGCATGCGGCATGGTGCGGAAGACGCCCTCGTCCTCATCGTCCGTCTCCGGCGGCGGTGGACGCACCGGGGCCAAGCCCTCCCTGGGCAGTGGCGGGCGAGGCGGCGCACGCTCAGCTGTTGGGGGTGGGAGAGAAAACGGATGAGTAAGGATGCCAGGAGCGGGAGATGCCGCTACACTCACCATTCTGGTTGGACAGATGCAGGGCGCTCAGCTCCGGAATGGGCGGCGGCAGGGATGTGGGCAGCGGCGGCGGCTGCGGCGGGGCAATGGCATCGCGCACCTCGCGCACATCACCCAGCAGGCGCTGGAAGGAGTTCTTCCAGGCGGCGGCCGCTGCCGGATCCGCGATGTTTGTGGCCACCAGCTTGGCATCGCCCACCATGGCGGGCAGCGAGCGCTCCAGCCGGTTGGCCGCGGCGTTGAGGCGTTCCGTGAAGACGGGGTCCTCCGAGTTGTCCGCCTCCTGCTTGGCCACCAGGAGGACGCGATTGATCAGGCGGGCGATGTTCGACGTGTTGTCCACCATCTTCTGGGGCTGGCGGGCGTGGATGGCGTCCTCGCAGAGCTTCGCGTAGACCTGCATGTGCTCCTCGGAGGTCTTGATGAAGTCGGCCGGGTCGGTGGCCTGGTCGCAGAGCGTGCGCATGCGCAGCACCGTGTCCGCGTACTGCTGCTTCAGGTTCTGCAGGTGCTCGTCCGCCGCCTTGCTGCCCGGGTAGTTCATCCGGATGCGGCCGGCGCTGATGAGCTGCGGGGTGAGCGAGTCCACCTGGGCGGCGGAGGAGAGCAGAATCTCGGCGATCTTCTTGTTGCCGCAGGCACCGCCGGCGGCCACCATGCGCGACGTCTTCGAGGCGCGGTCGCTGAAGGCCTGCAGGTTGTTCGACTTCTGGTTGAAGTTCTGCTCGCGGCCGGGAGTGCCCTCCGGCAGGAGCACCGCCTCGGTGAACTGCTTCAGCGGCGTGCTCACGTCCATGAAGTCCTGCACGATCCGGTTGACCAGGGCGTTCTGGATGGCCGCCTTCAGCTCGTACAGCTTCTGGGTGAGCTGCTTGGCCGCCTGCTTGGCCGCCGGCCCGGAGCCGGCCGCCTGGCGCTTCAGGCGCTCCACCTCGTCGCACAGCTGCTGGATCTCGGCCTTCTGGTGGCCCGGGCAGCCCTCGGCCACCTTGCGGCCCTCCTCTACGATCAGGTTGATGGCGCGCTCGCCCAGACCGCCGTCGTTGATCTCGGGGTGCTGCAGCCACTTCACAGCCTGCTCCAGGCGGCCCTGGATGGTGTGCGCCGTCTGCTGCACACCGGCCTTGTCCACACCGAGCACCGCCTGGTGGACCAGCGACTGCAGCTCGCCCAGGCGATCGCGGATGCCGCGGGCCAGGGACTCCGCCTGCGGCGACTGGCCCTTGCCATCCTGGCGCAGTTCGCACAGCGTGTTGGCCATGGCCGTCACCTCGTCGGCCAGCTTGCGGATGGGGTACGAGTCCTGGGGCAGGCAGCGCTCCGAGATCTCGGTGGCGTTGTCGATCACCTGGCGGAGAGCCTTCTCGCCGACGCCGCCCCGCAGCGCGTAGGGATTGGACAGCCACTCGTTGGCCAGCTGCATCTTGTTGGAGATGGCGTTGGAGAGCTTCTTCAGCACCGTGAGGTTGTCCAGCTCGCTGGTGTCCTCGTCGTAGGTGGTCAGCTGCAGCACGCGGATGATCTCCTGCAGCTCGTCGCTCATGCGGGCGGCCAGGTAGTTCCTGTTCTCGGCCGCCTCCTCGGCGCCGCGTCCCTGCTGCTCCACGATGTGTATGTAGACCTTCATGCTGCAGATGAGAATGGGGGCCAGGGTCTTCACCTGCTCCAAGCAGCGCACGAGGATCTCGCTGTGCACCTGGTGGGTCAGCTCCTTCTCGCGGGCGCCCACCTCGCGGTGCACCTTGCTGAGGCAGGGCGAGAGGTCCTTGAGGAAGTCGACCAGGTGCTCCATGGTGTCAATCACCTCGGCCACGGCCAGGTAGTCCAGCACGCGCTTGCACTCCTGGATGATCTTGCGCACCTCGCTCTCGTCGAAGCAGAGCAGCAGCGAGGAGGTGCCCTGCAGGATGCCGCGGCTCCCCTCGATCAGCTTCTTGCGCGCCGGACCCGAGTACGGGTCGGAGCGGAGCATGTCCGAGGCCTCCTCCAGCAGCTGCGAGGCACCCTCCACGCGGTGCAATGCCGAGGGCATGTCCTGGCGCAGGATCTTGTCGTCGGAGCTGTTGATGGTCTCGCGGCCCACCTTCACCAAGTTGGCCACAGCCGCCGACACCACCTGCACCGGCCGGCTAAGGTCGGGCATTGCGTTGCCATCCTCGGCCTCCTCGTGGAGGATCACCAGGCGGGATACCTGGGGGGCAACGAAGGAATCGCATTACTAAAGTGAGACTAGGATTCGACTGCGAGAGGGTATCTAGGGAGGGTATCATGGATGTGGGCAGAGGGGACAAGCAAACTAAAACTTGTTCGGGTTCACGGGGATTGCCGATGAAGATCTTCTAGGGCTGCAAGGCCTTTTCAAGGGAGATATACACGAAGGGATTCACTTCCAATTCTACAGGTGCTTAGGAGAGCCTCCCCCGACCTGAATTCCCCGCGAGAGCGCTGGGTTTCAGGATCATTTCCAGGCTATTTAATAAATCTTTCCAATCACTAAGCCACTTGAAGCCCCTGGGAACTCTGCGAACTCTGGGGAACCCACACACTCCTCCTGCCCATCGGCAGCAGCCCCAGTTCTGTCCCCCGCTTCAATGAAGCGCGCTGATTGATCAATCAATTTCGCGCCGGGGAAACGGGGCAATGGAGTTGTTTTCTATGCCCGCAAAATGGTTAATGATCGTGCTGAGATCGATCCAAAGCAAGTCGAAGCCCACTCGGTTTTATCAGCGATCCAACGATCCATCGGCTTCGCGCTCTATTCATTCACAGATTCACGGATCCCCGAGAACGAGAGCAGTGCGAGCCGAAATGGATGTTGTGGGGAGCGTGGGCGTCGCCAGAGAACGCCACATGGTGCATGGCATTTGGACTTGACATCAGCATCATCACCTGCTCAAGGTGTTTTCGCCCATGGCTATTTATAGAGAGTGAACTGGCCGTTGAGGCCGAGACGGAGACGGAGACGGAGGCGGGGGCGACGAGCACTAATCGCTAATCCCCCCCCAGAGCCCATCTAAGCGGAAGCTAAATCGAGGCAAGAGCAAGAACTAAGCGGGTGTAAGTCCAGGGATTAGGCGCCTCAGATGCTCAAGTGAACTGGGATTACACAGCCTTAGGCCACCTCTCTAGCCCGTGTGTTGCGCGCCAGTTAGCAGCACAATTGGCCCACTTGATTAATTAATTATGCAATTAGGCGGACTGGCTGGCCGTCCCTGCTCCTGCTCCATCGACCAATTGTGTGCGCCTCGTGCATGGACAGAGACATATGTGCTCGCGTTTGTGTACCAGTGCGCTGATTGATGTGCTGAATGATCGTTTTTAATTCATTTGCTTGCCAGCGCCGAGCAGCGATCATCAGCACCCACCCACCGACGCCGCATCCCTGCCGGCGGATGACTAATGCACGGGGCTAGCTTTTTGGCACAGTTTTCAGACCACAGGCCCCACTCATCCGCATCCGATGGAGGAGGCCCACACCTACGCCGCGTGGATATGTGTGTAGCTACACCTACTCCTACACCTTTGCTGCCCCACTCGCCACGTCCGCGCCCTCGCGGGCCCATAACTTTTGCTATGATTTCATTTTCATGGCTTGTTCGTCGTAAATGTTTGCTTTTCATTTTATTTTGGTTATTTCTTCTCGCGCCGCTTGGATTTTCCTAAACGTATTTTATGCTGCTATTTTTGGATCTCGGCCAACGGGCCCCTACCCCTGGCCCCGCCAGGCGCCCCCATCCGGTTTGTTTTCCTCGCCTTTGCTTCGTTTTATTCGCCCCTTTTCCCATTTTCATTTTCATTTGTTGCGTTATTAAATTAAAATTCTGCTGTCCTCAGGCTCAGGTTGGCCGGCTGGCCACCGATCAACATTTATTCTTATTATTTCTACCTAGTTTATTTTTAGACCCGTTAAGTAACGCCAAAACAGCAAAACAACCAAGATGCGGATCTCCTCCCGCTCCCCGCGAGTTTGTTTCATCTCACAACAGTGGAGGGAACCACAAATAAATGGGTCTGCGAGAGAGGGGTGGCCGGACACATGCCACACAGATGCAGTTGGGGATGATGTCAGGTGTCGATCGATTGGTGGGGAGACTCGGAGACTGGAAAGCCAGGGGGAATCGGGAGGAGGGCAGCGGGAGACTGGCCAGAGGAGTCAGCGAGGCGCAGTCAGGGGAAAACTCACAACTATCGATGCTGCTTCTAGCGCGTATTTCGAAGCACAGAAACAATGTCAGACCTGGTATTACAGGGCATGCGCCGTGTTCAGGCTGAGTTCAGATCGTTAATAGCTCGAACCCACATCCCTTTAATACCAAGACCAACTACTGGCAATACATCTCGCTGTGCGCGTGCTCTCTTAAACTCTATGCGATTTAATAACCGTGGAACGTTACCTTCTTGGGCGCCAATTTGCTTACTAGCTAGAGCTATTTCGGGCGAGAGATACACTTGAAACGAAAGTTGAACCCCCGAGCCGTCGTCCCCAAGGCGCTGACCCCTTGTGGGCGGGATGCTTACCTGCTGGGCCACAGGATCTAATATGCTCTCGATGGTTTTTGTGTGGAAGACGGGCATCTTGGCTGCGCTTTCCTCTCCTGCTTCTTGCTTGTTGCTGGCTTGCTCGCTGCTTTCGGTATGTGTTTATCTCACCGTCTTGCTCTCAGTTCTTTGTGGGCCAGTTCCGTGGTATGCTGGAAGGGGAAACAAGAAGACATTTAAATGAGCGAAAGGCGTACCACCGCGCTGGGCAAACATCTCAGGGAGCAATCTCTCTGAATTCCATTCCAAGAGCCAGATAAGACCAGTGCAAACGGGGCCATGTACACGTAGGAAGATGAATACTACTCGTATCATGAGAGCTAAGGGGGCCTTACGATGCACGAGTTGCGGGCTAAGAACTCCACGTTCCGAAGTATCACAGCGATCATTGATTTTCTGTTTATGTTGGGGCCCAAACAACATTCAATTGAACGAGTTGCCATGAGAAAGCATCATGTAAATCAATTGATGGAACACTCAGCCGCTAGCCTTGTGTCCGATTCCACTGGCAATCGGATGGCAGGGAGGCTTACGCGGCATCTAGCAAGTATATCAGATTGTGGGGTAGCTTAGTCCCAACTTTACAGGTAAGCAGCTGGGGTGTGCAATGCCCACGGTTTCTAGTATGCAAATATAGTATGTGTTCTCCAGAGGGGGGGTTCCACATTAATAACCCATTCCTGCATATCGTTTGGTTTCGGGTTCTGTTACTTTTTCTGTTTCGGTTTCGGTTTCGGTTTCGCTTCTGTTGATTCAGTTGGCTCGCCTGGGCTGTTTGCCGCTTAATAACGATGACGCATCTCGTGAGGTCACTCCCAAGACTTTTGGGGGATGTCGATATCGGCGATTCGTGGCCCTGGCCAAGGGAATGGAGGAATGCGAATGGGAATCGGTGACGCACTAGCCACCAGCTCAGTTAAGGGTGCGGAACTTAGCCACTTAAATAATTGGCCCTGATTTACGGCTAACCAGATGGAAATGGGGAAAATGGAGAAATGGGGAAATGCGGAATAGAAAAGCGAAAGACATTGAAAATACGACGACTTCCTCCTATGCGAGGCAGGTGAAAAATAGAACAAAAATCAGACAAACGACTCTTTGCCACCATTCTGCTCTCTCTCAGTCACCTGCCCCTTTCTCTCCAGACTGTTGGCGCCCCGGAGAAGTATTTCTGGATTTTAGAACCTTCTTTGCGCCTGCAATGCACACACACACACACACACGCAGACGGTCGGCTTGCCGGATAAATATCTAAATATACACATCAGTTCTAGAAATACTTGTGATGTACGTCCGCCACTTATGGAATTTCGCCTTCGATTGATTTTCGCCATTCTCAACGCTCCGCACTCGGCGCTGCTTCGAAATTCATAATAAATAGCCAATGTGGGCTTTATTGGGGTTTATTGACTTGGTTGCGGCCATTTATGGGCAGCAAATTGCTGCACACACCCGACTAAAGTCGACTAAGCCGACTGAGCGTCCAAGTGTCTCAGCGTCCGAGCTCCGAACGTCCAATCGGAACAGGTTGAGCGTCAGGAAGCAGCAATCGATCCCGGTCTGATCGGAAGATAGCTCCGATTGGAACTTATCAGCTGTACGTGTGTGCGTGGAAGCTCGCCAAGTGCTGCGCTGCTGTTTATTAATTCCAATGGGAGAATAAATGGGCCCCAGGGTATGGATTCCCAATGGGACGCGGGGGGGACGCAAGCTGCTGGATCCCAATGGGACGCGGGGGGGACGCAAGCTGCTGGGTCCCAATTGGAATGATGATCGTGCGTGTGCGTTGGCGCGCGCGTACACACAGACACGACGATGCATATGCATATTTGGGGGCTTGAAGTCTCACAGAATCTTCCTCACGTTCTGGACACAATATGTACATATATTCCCATTAGCCACGGAGTCTTTGTTGCATATTATTTCACTGGTTTTCGGCTTTGTCACTGGCTGCTTCATGCGAATTATTAATCACGGCGCACCAACACACTCTCGCCGAGGTAGCAGCAACAATTGGTTCACACAGAGACACACAAGAACAAAAACAGAAAACAGAAAACAGAAAACCGAAAACCGAGAGCAGAAGAGGAAGGCAAATAGAAATAAGAGAGAAAATAACTGAGTGAAACACGGCGGGCGAATGTTATTAGCTGTAGTTCCTCGTTCTTCTGGTCGCATCAACAAATAATTTACGGTTTACGGAATAGAATACTCTGTATATGTATGCCGTTGTTTACTTTGTCTGGCTCGTTTTTGCTGCGCCCAACTTGCTTGCCCTTTCAATACTAAAGCTAGGTACTGACATGAGATAAATTTGCTTTCGAAAAGCTCCGAAATCGTTCTATATTTCGCTCGGGAACCAGTGTGACCGAACAGCTTAAGGAAAAGACAGAAAATGGGGTCATACGTAGCGCTCATCCAGTCTGCGCACAGTGGGAGCAGTGATCAATGGGCGTGACAAAATTCTAGTTCCTCACAGGAAATTAAGAAGATGGGCAGGCATTGCAGGCATATCGCTTCGTTTCTCAGCTCCCTATGTGTACTCGCACGTTTTTATTGAAAGTTAAGTCGATCGGAAAATGTGGTGCACATTTATTAGATTTAAGTGCTTCCTATCATGTTAACCAGCGGCAAAGTAGCGTGCATCAAATAAATATTTATTGAAGATTCCCCAAGTCCGAAATATTAATTCATTTACGGATTTACTAAATAACAATGGACGTTTTGCTGTTGCCCATTTAAAAATATATCCGAAATATTAATTAGCAGCAGTGAAAAGTTAGTTTGCTTGCTACTTACATCAGTTGTGCCCACTGTGCTGTCCGACGCTTTTATCGCTGTTCTCCGTTCTTTGTGCTCTGCTCTTTCCCCTCTTCTTCTGCTGCTGGTTCTTCTTCTTCGCGCACCAACCGCGCTTATCGATGAAAGCCAGCGATATCGATTGGTAGCCACGTTCTGTCAGTGATCGCATTTAAAAGCGAAGAAATGCGCGCAATTAAATAACACCCGCAAATCTCGAAAATCGCCGGTACGATTGCATAATACAAATATGCGCTATGTGCATGCGATCTATTTGTAACGTATTTCTCGCGTTACGTGCCGCCTGGTGGGGAAATACAGGGGCTGGGCGGCCACACAACACACATGTAAGTTTTAAACACCACGCTGCACTCCAACTATTTCCGTTGACTGAGTTTGGGAAGCTCCAGTTGAGGCTGCTCTAAGTTTTCGGGCGCAATTTGCCGTGGCTTCCGTCTGCGTGAGCCAGCGAAGAAGAAGTTCACACACAGCATACACAAAACGGAAAAAACAAAGATAAGTACAGTGGGAGTGGGAAGCCATCAATGGGGACGAAGCTCTCATGCCCTGCCAAATTGTGGGGAAACCCAGGAGGCTGATAATCATCCCAATTTATCTGACAAATCTGGCATCCATTGAGGTTGTGTCAGTGGGAATTATACCCTTATCAGCGAAAATCAAGATCCCTTCCTTGGATTCACAATCACGGTGGTGTTTCTTTTTTCTAATATCCTTAAAATAAATGATTACGTATTTAAAAATTAGCGCTGCTCATTTCGTATTAGTTTTATTGAAAGGATAGTGCTATGAGGCACAACTCAGATATCACCTCCCATCAAGCCCTATTTATTTTTCATGTTAGAATAACTTAACAAAGTTTGAGATAGGGTATGATACCGTGCCGCCATGATCTCCATATGGCGGCCATCTTCAGCGGCAAGAAACCACCCACAAGGCATGACACGATGATCGCTGCCATCCGAAATGAATGAAAATTGCAGGTTTTCCACTGAGCTGCTTGAGCAGCTTGAGCAGCTTTCTTGTAATTCGGCGCGTGTGCATGCGCAGCCAGCTAACTATAGTAGCAACTGCCGCGGCTTGGATGGGCTGCGGCACGGAAGCGCTGCCAATTGGCGATGGGTATTCCAGCGCCGCGGAGCGCATTCCGCGGGCCTGTATAAATAAAATGGTTGCAGTGGGGCAGCAATCAAAAGACTTGAAGCCTTTCCAGCGGCCGCATCGTCGGAGCAAAAGCACCCCTTCAACACTGCAACTTTAGCCAAACGACATGGATACCCGCAGTTTGGTAAGTGGTCGAAGTGGGCCAGAGGATTGCCGCAGGACTACCATTACCATTACCATTACACGTTTTCAGGTGCTGAGGCTCTCGCTGGTGGTAGCGCTGGTTCTGCTGCTCGTCTGTGTGCCGGAAACGGATGCTGGGTAGGATAACTAGGGACTAAAGCTCACACAAAGTGGCTTCGACGATGATCACTTCGATAAATCGACTGCATTAAATTCGTTTCACATAATCTGACTAAAATTTCGAATTGCTGTTCCACAGAGGCTACCAGAAAAAGAAGAAGATCGTAATACATGTGCCCATTCACAAGAAGATTGAGAAGCACATACACACCGTGGTGAAGCACGTCCACCATCACCACAAGCCCCTCGTCCTCAAGGAGGAGAAGAAGGTGATCCACGAGGATCATCGCCCCATACAGATCCATCAGACCAAGGAGCACATCCACCACCATTCACTGCCGTTGGCAGCGGAAGCACCCCCTGCAGTGCCAGAGCCGGAGCTTGAGGAGGAGGAGGAGCACATCCATCACCACCACAACTACGAGCACAGGGGCGGACTGCGGGACGACTTCATCGGCGGCGAGGGGAGCAGTAGCGAGGAGCGCTGACTATGCAGCGCCCCTCGGCGGCGCAGACTGATTCGATCGTGGACCGATCGCCCATGGACGGGCCACTCCATGTGATTCCCTAGATACGTACTTCATTTTTGTTTGTTTTTTTTATAGCCTTAAATATTAGGTTAAGTGCGGGTAATTGAAATAAAGCTTAGCCGGAGCCAGGGACATTCACCTTAGGGTAAACTGCACAGCACCTATCGTTTTTAAATGATAATATTCATAATTAATAATTTCTTTCTTTGGTATTCAACTTTGCCATGCTTTATTTATGTAAGCACATTCAATAAAGAAAAAACCACGGGCA
>JAEIIO010043089.1:0-13186 GCA_018874655.1 Drosophila diplacantha | reverse complement strand
CCTGCGGGCCACGATTAAACTTTCCACTTGCATCGACCAACATGTAACATAGTAAGCACGCGACGATAAACAGGGTACAAATTTTCCGATAAGGGCCGATTTGCAGGTAGCAACTCATTGACTGATGTACGTCAATCAATCAGTTTATCACCGAGACAGAAACAAAAATTCGTCACGGGCACGAAAGCGAAAGTTCAATAGTGCGATAAGGGTTTAATGAGTGCTAATGTGTGCATTTTGAAGTAAATTCTGAAAATCAAAAACGATTGCTGAGTTCTTTTGGGGCTCTTTAGTGTTTTAGATTATGGAAACTATAAAACTAAATGACGAGTACGTGACAAGTTCACTTAACGTTTCTTAAATGAGGCTACAATTATTCCTATAAATAGGTAACACGTGGTTGTGGCCGTAGCACCGATAATAATTTAGTTACAATACTTTAATATTTAACGTATTTTTCGCTATAAAACTTGTTGAATAATCAACGTAGCAGCTTTGAGATGCCACATCATTGTGTTTTTCCCAAAAATTTGTAGGGCTCAAGTCTGAAGCTTTGGGGGAATCCTTGGCTTTATAGTAAGACCATGATCCTAGGCATTGGTATCGGTTGTGGTCTCCTCCGCAGCATCGGTAGTGGACTCTCCGGGAGCCTGGGTTGTGGAGTCCTCAGGCTCTTCGGGAGCCTGGGTTGTAGAGTCCTCGGGCTCTTCGGGGGCCAAAGTGGTCTCTTCAGTTGATCCGCTACCTTCTTCGGGTTCCGTGGTGTTCTCTTCTGGAGCCTCCGTAGTTTCCTCCTCCGGGGCTTCGGGAGTCAGTGTGGTATCTTCCGAAGATCCGCTACCGTCTTCCGAGTCTGTGGTGACTTCCTCCGGGGCCTGAGTGGTTGGTCCCTCTGGAGTTTCAGGGGCCAGAGTGGATTCCTCGGTGGGATTAGTTACTTCGGTGGTGGAAGCAATGTCCTCCTCCGTTGGTGGGGGTGGTGGCGGCGGCGGGCGATGGCCGCCGTGTCCGTGGCCGTGTCCATGACCATGGTTGTTTCCATGACCGTTGCCCTGCCCGTGTCCGTGGTTGTTGCCTCCGTTCCATTGACCCTGATCATGACCATTGCCGTTCCATTGACCCTGGCTGTGACCACCATTCCAACTGCCGGAACCTGCCTTAACCGCCTCCGTATCATCCGAGCCCCAACCGAACCTCCTGATCCAGTTTCCGCCAAAGTTTCCGAACCAACCGCCGTTCGGCCGGCCCACGGCCACCGCCACAAGGGCCGTCAATACAAGGAGCGTTAGAACCTTCATTTCGCAAGTGTTTCGAGTGTACTAACCGGCACCAGGTGGGAGCATTGCTTTTATAGAACCCCGATAACCAGAGGTCCACTCGCTGCCAGACGCTGCGACCACACACTGGCGAATTCCTATCTAATCGCTAGCATGCCTGATAGCCAGACAAACAGAAATCTTAATTATCATATTTATCTGAGCTTGATTTCTGGATCGGTTGTTTACGCCGGCTGCCCGTTCCGGACTTAGATATGTAGAGTAAATCCTACGAGTGGGCCTAAACCAGCTTCCGAGAATTAACTTGAAAGACTGTGCTGAAATCTTTCCTGGAAACCATCATAAACTTGGCCTGAGCTCAGGTTAGATTTCAGCGATTATCTTTACGATCCAGCAACAGTTCCCTGAAATCGCGAAAAGAAATTACTTTCGGCGTAGTCATGCCCCATCATTAAATTAGAGTTTAAGGTGTTTTCTGGTCCCGCCAAACGGTTCCCACCTCTCGGTTGCTTTCCACCCGTGACTCACACAATTTTTTTTGAAATTTTCCATTTATCAGCGTGAAGGGCTGTTATCGCCCAAAAAGTCAGATTGTTCATCGCGGAAAAAACGTAGAACAATAACAGCGATAAGATTTCAGAATTGATTTTAAACGATAATTTCCCAATGCGGGAAAAACAGTGATGAGGTAAGCCTGTTTATAGTGTCACCTTTAAGATAGCCCTCCCCCTCCCGCCTTCGATGCTAATAATCCGTCCGAGGCTTTATTTCCCATCAACGCCGAGAAAAAACAACTCGGTGCGCAGAACTGTTTTTGAAAATAGGACTTAAAACTTTTCGCATTACCTGGCCACGATTTTATTAAGTGATGCGCCTCGAAGTTAGCAGTAAATGTAAATGTAAATGTTTGTATACTTTCTCCCCGTCCAGGATGACTTTCTGCTCGCCGCCAAGCGCAACAAACCGTCGCTGTCCATTGTCAATCCCCTGGATGTGCTGCGTCAGCGGCTGCTCCTGGAAATCGCACGCAGGCAAATGAAGGAGAACTCCCGCCAGGTGAGTACAAGGGGTGTGAAGGAAGTAGGAGGCGGGGAAGGGTGTGCGCCCAAGGTGATGGCTGCAATAGAGGGGGCCACGCTGACCACTTTGCTCGGTATTTTAATAAAAGGTAAGGAGGGAAAAACTTTGGCCGCAAGACAAACGGAAAACAATTCCGCTGAAAGGCGTGGAATGAGCAATTCGGCGGGGAGCGATGCGCAAATGAAAATGAAGCGGCTAATCAAAACTAGAATGTCTAATGAGAAATACTTTCAAAAAGCCATAAAGAACGCGCAGCTGCAAAAAGTTTTTTAATTCCTCCTCGCCCAGGCTGGCAAGCGCCAGTTCCATAAATATCCCATGGACTATCAGGTGCCCACATAGTCTTTACAGCAAAGCAAGGCAAACAAGATCCAATCCCCAGAATTGGGCTTAAGCACTTCGCCCAAAATATATACATGCTGCGCCCAAAACAAAACCAGCGTTGCGTATGTGTAACACAAATATTTTGGCTCGGCAACAAAGCGAGTTTATTTGGTTACCAAGCGCTTCGAGCCCCAAGGCGGAATGGAATACAGAAGACAAAAAAGAGGAAAAAAAGCCGAGGAAAAAATCAAACGTTTTAATGCGGGGAATTCAAACAATTTGCCTTGATAGCCGCCTAGCCTCACCTTTTGGCCCCACGCTGAATTTCCGTTAAAGAGGGTCGATGCGGCGGCGGTGGATGAGCACACATTGCCGAGCCCATTCACACACGCCGAGATAATAATATTGATTTGTCAAAGGGTTTTATAAATTAATCCATGCATCCCAAAAGCAGTTTGAATCGGTGAAAGATGAGGACCGAGCACAGGTGAAATATGCTCCTCCGCACGCCGCAAATGCTTTAAGTATCCTGCAGGGAGATTTACTGCCAGAAGGGAAATTGGATTGGCATTGTCCGCCTTAAAGGAACACACATCGACGGGGTCTGAATAATGCAGCGAGGGATAGGAAGGCGCGAGTAAAAATAGAAAAGTCTAAACCTTATTTTCAGAACTAGCTGAGCGTCGCAAAACTTAACTCTGCAGAATAAGCCTGGTATTCTACACGCGAGTCCTAATTAAATATATCTACAGACACCAGATTCACAAAAGAAGAGTTAATTCGATCCATGCTATCAAACAACTAAACAAAGGCACTCGATTTGCAGACTTGAGCTCCAAGCAAGCACTTGAATATCTAACTGCGAATTCGAACTTAAGCTGTAGCAATAAGTGAAGCCTTTACTTAAGTAAGTTCATAGCTGACACTATAGCTGTGACATCCCGCAACTAAGACCTTAAGAATCCTGGAGATTGGAGTGCAATCAATCAAAGCTAAAACGAATTTAACTATAGCTTTAAACGGGCAATTCGAAACGCAGAGCAAAGGTGTGGAAGAATAACTGTGCAAAGGACCGACTCTCAAGTAATTAAATAAAATGGCCCTTGAACTGCGAATCAAATTGCAACCTTAATCGCATTTCGAGTGTGGTCGACCAATGTATGTGCGCGCCAAGCTCGTTTGCCTGGTCCTCTGTTAAGGGAGATCCTTTTGGGAATGGAAATGGGAATGGGAAGGGTATTCGAAATGGGAGTGGGGATGTCACCCATTAAATACAGCATTTTTTGTGAACCCATATTGCTTCTCTTGCACTCGCACAGGTCGAACTCAACCGCGCAATCCTCAAGAACGTGGGCAAGCGAGTGCTCCTGCGCCCAGGTCCCAAGGTAAGCAGCCGCTATCCCCAGCAGTGGCCATCCGAGCGGGAACTGGAGCGACAGCTGGAGCGCGACCAGGAGTGGGAGGAGCCGGAGGAGCAGGAGCAGGAGAACCCACAGCTGCACCAGTTGAGTCGACAACAGCTGCTCTTGCCCTGGCAACATTTTCCCAGCCAACTGTGGAGCTACGGATGGTCGCAGGCTCCGTCACAGGTTGCCGACTCAACACGCTACCAGTCGCTACCAGGACAGAAGCAGTTGCTCAGCTATGCGAAGAAATCCCTGGACGTGGCCGGAATGGGACTGGCATCCAGGCATCGGACCAACGGAAATGAAGCTGCTAACGAAACGAGCCAAGAACACGAGAGCGAAGCCAGTAAGAGTTCGGCGAGATATGTAGGCGACGAGGAGCAGGATGACGACGATAACAACAACGACAACGACACCGAGGCGGGCATAGGGGGGTTCGAGCCCAAATGGGCCAACGAGGAGGCAGCTGGAAGTGGTCGTGGACGCGGACGAGGACGCGGACGTGGAGCTGTTGATGCGGTCAATGCAAACGACCGCCTGCCCTGGACCTTTCCCTATCGCTTTCACAGGGGCCAGAATAATGTAAACTAATTGAGCGGGATCGAGCTGCGAGCCAGGATACACATATGCAGATACAGATACATTAACAGATACAGACACAGATACTGGGGCGGAGGCCGGTGCCGACAGCTTAGTGGTATGTATTAGACGGCTAATTGCAAATTGACGGTTCCTAATGGCAGACGGCGGGCAATGTTGTGTGTGCACATACTCCCTCGATGACGAACCTACTCCCACGTTGCTACGTTGCTAGATGTATTCGCATTTGAATTCTATATTTTATCGAAAATAACCAACGGTGTATGTTACGATTTATGCTACCTCTCTCACAGATACTGTTCAAAATAAACCCCCGATTCGTTACACAACCTTCTAGGGCGAAAGCATTGCTTCCTGCTGACACTTACTCACCGAGGCGCGAAGGATGTACACGTGAATGCTTGCGTATTTGATAGTGATCTATGTGTAATTTGAGTAATTATTTAAACGAGTGGCGTTAATTACTCGTACGTAGTGCAGTATTGACCTGTCCAATGGGTTTTTCATGTTTGGTTATTCGAATTTGCTAAAAAACAATTGTTGTTACATAATCCGCGGGCGGAAATTGATTCTTTTCTCCCTCTGTCTCTCTTGCTCTCTCGTTTACGTTTGCTGCGTTGCTTTTAATTACGTAACACAATGCTCAAATAAAATTAGCATAATGCGGAGGTGGCATCCACAGCTCCTCCCTTTTACTTCCGGTGCAGGTTTAATCCACAGTCGGTCACTATTGAGTCCACGTCGTCAAAGGAAGGCAAGGGGTTCAAGCTTAAGGAGATACTTAGGCGACAAATGGTTCCAAATCATATTCGAATTACGATTTTAGCCCTACTTACTACCCAGAACAAGCAAGCTAATAAATACATAGATACATGAATACGCCACATGTTGTGTAAATGGACAAGGAATTTATCTAGCAAGTTAACTAACCATTTAAAAGTTACGTTCTGTACATTGCTTAATTTAATACAAATAGTTAATTTCTATGTGTATGTAAATAAAATCCAAACGAAACTAATGAAAAAGATCCAAAGAGAAATCAAACGAACAAACTATATATTATACAACAAATTATATGTCTGTACGTATATATACTTATTAAAAAAACAAAACGAAAATAAAAATCATGAGGCATTGACATGACATTCAATTACAAAGCCATCCGCTTAATTAACTTTCCTTGGGACTCATTCCGGGGGAATTGTATTCATATTTATGATGGCAGAGGGATAAATACAAGGGTCTCCGAACTCACCTTTAATCAATACTTGGGACAATCCCGTTTACCCGGGCCTTTGTTTAGACGTCTGCAACAGGCGGAGAGAGTGACGTTTTTCGTTTGCCCTACAGGGTACCAAACAATAAATATCTGGTCTTCAACTGGGAGTACATTGGGCATTTTAGATAGGTTCACATGCTCGAATCTCTTTATTGAATCGCTACTAACATACATATTGCAAACCTCTACGGATATGTGCGCTGGACCCCTCCTTGGACGGATTTGTTAAAATGGATAACAGCTAATAATTGTGCTGGCGGTACTCTGTGCTCCCGAGTGCAAACAGTTTGCCTCGCCCGAGGGCTTAATTAATAACGTTGTATTTGCGCCGGATTACACGAAACTTTAACGTCCGCCCACCGAAAAACAAAAAAGATAATTATCACAGCGCCATTAGGAGCCCCACTCACGTACAGCCGTTGACATGATGGCAAACAATGGCACGAACGCAAAAAGTGACCGGTTCCAAGACTGGGACTCGGACCGGGACTGGGGGTTCGTTCACTTGATGTCACAGAGCAGAGCCACGCCGCGCAGCGTCCAGTGCTTAGGATTAAACTCAGTTTCGAAATCAATGGAGCCCACGTACTTGAGGTCGGTGCGCTGGGGCTTGCGGTAGATGGGGCACTCGTACAGCTTGGGATCCTTGCCGGCCGTCGTGTTTATCGCATATATATAGATGACGGGCATCTGCTCGTAGAGCACCTTCATCTTGGACTCAATCAGTCGGCCGCTGCGGCGATCCAGCGAGGCCCCTGATAAGTGAGGCAGGCAACAATTGATGCGCTTCAAGTAAGTACAGGTGAAAGGCAACTCACCCTCGAGGAAGAGGCCGTGCACATACACACCCTCAGTGGGGTACTCGCTGATGTCCTCACGGTTGTAGCGCGTTATTTGATTCTGCAGCACCACCGAGTCCAATGCCCAGCCTTTGTGGGCTCGCGTCACCTCCTGGAAGTCGCCGTATTCAAGTGTGTCGCCGTAGACATGTAAAGAAGAAAGTGAATCAGATACGACAATCAGAGCCGCGGGAATACAGGTTTTAATGGCATAAAGGAAGTACTCTTCCGAATGATGTATGCATGAAATGGAATATCGATTCCTCGCTAAGCGGCGATTTGTATTCATTTCTTATTAAGAAACTAGGCACCGCCCTCCGTAAGTGCAAATTGAGACAGGTACCCACACGAAGGAACTGCTGCTTCTCACCTGTCGCATGGCTGTTAGGAAGCCTTGGGGATTAAAGAAGCCCGTCATCCAGAATACCTAGGTAATTATAGTTTTCATTAGAAAGCTGCACAATGTTCAGTGTCACCTCACCTTGGGGCGATCCGTGGAAATCCAGGTACGAAACTGGCCGTTTCGCTCCAGCAACTCGGTGTACCAGAAGCCCAAAGTGGTGGACTCCCAGGATATCTGCAAGTGACATTGACATGACATTATCGTGTTGGCCAGATTCAGAAACAAGCATTAAGTTTATGTTGCACCCCAACTGTAAAGATCCTCCCCTGCAAAGTATATTAGATTAGAAAGTTCAGGCATAGTAAACAAAATTTTTGGACAGGAGATTTGAGCTTTTCGTAGGATAAGGCTGAGCCTTAGTTTTTGAAAAGTGTTCTCTTGTACAATTGGTTGTTAAACCTTGAGATTGGAGTGCCTTCCATAAGCCAAAAGTACAAGCCACGATTGTTTTATTTTGATTTAAATTGTATATTACAATGACAGTTATTTGGGATAAATATATATCTTTTGTTTTAGAACAGATTTTAGAGACTACATGGGCTAGAGGTACAACATTTTGCAATCTGTTGTAAGCAGATCGTGAAAAGGATCGAAATTTGATACCTGTGCGATGTTGGATAGTAAGAAGACAAGATATTAAATTATTATAGTTTTCGTCAGAAGTTTCCAACAAGGGGTCAATTCCAACCCTACTAATTAAATATATTCTGGCATAGCATTAATTCCATAATTAATAATATGATTATATATTAATATTTTTATATTATTTCTTTAAAGAATTAAATTGGTTTATAGTGAGCATTTTGTTTGTTGGAGGACGATGTTTTTAAGCAAAAGGTTTGTGTAGGGTAACTGAGGTCTAAGGTAAAAATGTTTTGTTGTGCTTGTGGCCAGCGGTTAACTTATTTTCAAATATTCTCCTTAGGTCCTGCTGAATCTATTTTGCGAGCTTTGCTGCCTCAAACGCTTTCACGCATAATTAACGAATACCTGAACATGAAAGGCCGCCAAAATATATATTTACTCCTGGCAGAAATCAATTGTACAATTTCCATATTTAATGGCGGTGAATATTCCGCCCTTCCTTTAAAAGGTGCTCGGGAATTCCACGTTAACGTTGTGAATAAATGTAAAATACCTGGAGGACTAACCTTCATCCAGGTCTCGGGAATGCGGGCGTCGTACATCGCGTCCAGTGACTCCTTCAGCGCCGGACTCATCACGATGGTGCCGTCGATAGCCAGCTTCAGGTCACAGAGGCAAGTGTGGACGCGCTTGATGACCCGCTGCATGCGATCTATTTCCTGTCTGCAATTACATCATTACAACAATCGCTCGCCAATTGTATCTGCTGGACAGGGTTACTCGCCTGAGGAAGATGTTCATGGGCAGGAGGATGCCCATCCGGTTCAGGTTCTCCCGTACCTCGTAGGCGTTGTATTGGGCGGGCAGCTTGCGCAGCATGTCGTCCGCCAGCTGGTAGACGATGCTCTCCCGGGTCTCGCCGCCCCCGCCGCCGCCCTCTTTGGGCTGCACGCTGAGGATGGTGTCGAGGATGCCTGGCGGTGTAAAATCAGAAGCAAACAATCGTGGATTATTTGGCGCATTGAATATGGTAATGCTCCGTTGCCCAGGTGGGCTGCCGATTGGATAGGACCGCAAAACAAGGTTCCTAAACCGAGCACGCGGCGGCGAGTAAGGCCACGAAAATATTCAGTTTATTGATTTCACACACATTCAGGTGGGCAGCGTTCCACCATTGATTATGCAACAGGGTTTTACTTAAATCGGGCACATTGATAATTTATGACCTCGCTCTCGCTGCGTGTCCATCAGCATTAAACCATTAAACTATAAATACGGGATTCTGCGCGGTGGTCGAATCGGGAGTCAGGCACCCGGAACCAGGCCTGCACTCACTTACCTTTGGCGGAATTGATTTGGTACGTGATGTCGGCATTGGAATGCAGGCCAAACACCTCCGGGGTGTCGTAGGCCGGCAAGCTGTTAATGTAGTCGATGAAGCCTTGGAGGGACTTGGTGGTGGGCACTTTGTAGCCCTTGTAGAACTCGAACGCGTTCGAGAGAAGCTGCTCGCAGAACCACACAGAGGTGAAGGTAGTCAGGAGGCGCTTGTCAAAGTCATCTGTCACGCGGCCGCCGTACTGCACCTCGCCAATCATGTAGACGAGCGTCTGCCAGGAGACGCCCTTCTTGGGATCCATTTCGTCGAGATGGTTCTGGATGAACTGGACGCTGGCGGCAAAGTCCGCCTGGTTAAACTCGTAGGGGATGTTCCAGCCGAGCGGGCCGAACTTGCGTCGCTCCTGGACGATGGTGTGCAGGAAGGCCACAGTGTACAGCAGCGGGGGCCACTGGGAGGCCGAGGTGTAGTCGAGGAAGTCCTGGGTGAACGACTGGGCCGTGCCAAAGATTGAAAATTAATTATTAAGCATGCTCCGCCTGCTAGCTGACTTATTTGCGCACCTGGTAGCTGCGCTTCAGACTGGCACGTATCCCCTGTGGAGGTTCATTAGTAAACTTGAGCGCCATCTGGAGCAGCCCGATGGGGAACTCGTTGTGCGGCTCCGTAGTCACCCACATCCGGAATGACTCTTCTATGTGCTCGCTCTCCACCAGCATGTCGATAATCTCGGAGCAGAAGGGCAGCGATAGGTGCACGTTCTGAAGCAGCACCCATCCGCCGCCCGCCATCGACTCCATAATCATTTTCCGCGCATGGTACTCCTGTCCCTGGCCCATCGACACCGCCTTGAGGACTGCGTTTATGGGGACGTGAGTGTGCAAGTGGATGGAGACAATTAAATTAGTTATACGATGCACTTAGCGCATTGCATCGCGAAAAACTCACTTATGCTCTTCTGTTTGGCCAGAGCACCTATTTGGGTGGTCGGATCCGATCCAATGGACAGAAGGCAAACGAACGGAGTGCGGGGTTCCGACTCCAGCCTAGAAATGCGTGAAAAGTTTTAGATTTTGGGAAGCAAAAAGGGCCGCCTCTTTCGTGCAATTAATTAATATTATAAACTTTAAGCAATTTAGGTTTTATTATGGTAGGAACGCCTGAACCTCTAATACTTAAATTTGCTACATTTAAATTGGTATTACTTACCACATTTCCTCAAGATCAAGGATTTGCATTTCACTGTACTCGCTTCCCAGAGATTCTTAAGTCAGAAAGAGGTTATGGAAGCAATATAAAACCAATGGTAGCGTTACAAATCTCACCTTCTATGTACTTCTTTGCCTGGGAGATAGTGCGATCAGGGCACCAGGATCTAATGAGCAACAGCTTCCGGAAACTGTCCAGGAGAGCATTGTAGCCGCAGGGGATTTCCTCGTTCTCCGGCTTTTCGCACTCATACCAGGAGCGCCAGTCGCGCTCATTCAGCTCTATCACCTGCAGGACCGTCGAGAATGTGTCCAGCTTACTAATCTCAACCAGATTCAGCCAAGTGATGTCCAGGATCCAGCGGAAGGGCTTAGGCGTGACGGCGTTTAGGTCTAGCGAGGCGCCGCCCTTGATGAAGGAGAGAAACTCTTCGTGGCTGATGTTGCCGTTGTGGTAGTCGATCTTGATGGCAAGCATCAAGGTAAAGAGCTGCTTGTGCCGCTCGTAGAGGCTGCGATTGGTGAACTTGTATACCTCGTAGGTGAGGTAACGCAGGATAATGTTTATCCGCTCCTCGGTGACACTGGACTTGGCCGACTTGGTGATGGAGTGGTTAAAGATGACCAGAAACTGCTTCAGTGAATTCTGGTACATGGCGTTGACGTTGCTCATCTCCACAATGAGGAAGTAGAGGATTGATCCACGCTTGGCCACCGCCCGGAACTCCTCACGCGCCTTCATTATCTTGCGTTCAGTGACCTCGGAGATCTTCAGTTTCTGGTTGACCTCCTCGGCCGTGGTTTTGGTAACGCGCAGCACCTCAATTAGGGCCTCGTCGTCCACGAGGGATCCCTGAGAGGAGCTGAGGCGGAGCAGGAGGTTCGCCTCCAGCTCCTTCATATTCCGCTGGTTTTGCATGACGGTCTCGAAAAGCGCCACCCGCTCGGCCTCCAGGTCGGACTTCTCCATGAGAATGACGCGACCCAGAAGCTGGTCCTCCAGCCCGCGCATGGTGACCGTGAAGTCAATGATCGAGGTCTTGGCACTGACCTCCGGACTGAAGGCTGGATTCGGCAGTTTCGTGGTGATGTAAAGCATGAAGCCCGGCATCACGTCGCACTCCTTGTCGCCCACCAGCACCTTCTCAATGCTGCCCGATTTGATAAAGTTTTTCTCCAGCACATTGTCAATTACCGGATCCAGGTCGATGCCCACATCCTCGATCAGTAGCGGCCTGCCGAGCGAAAGGGAGTCCTCTAAGTGGGTGCGGAAGTACTTGTGGTTCAGTGAAGTGATCTGCAGTTCGTTGCGGTCCTCCTTGCACTTTATCCAGATCTTGCCCTGTGTCTGCGGGTCCACCAGCAGAGGGTAGCTGCTCGACTTGGTGGCTATCAAGGCGTTCTGCACCGACAGCTCGTCGTTGGGCAGTCCCTGCAGCGTCCACTCAGACACTGTGGACGAGTCAACCAGCATGTTGATGATGTTCAGACCAGTGGTGAAAGGAATGTTCTTCTGCTTCAGGATGCCCATCCAGGTCTTGATGAGATTTGCCCGGAACTCCTGGTTGTAGGGGCCGCAGTAGGAGAGGAATCCGGTGGCCAAAAGGACGTCGCCCACCAGCTTGCCCAGCTGTATCTTGAACTCCTTGCTCTGGTTCGTCCAGCGCGTCTTCTCATCTGACAGCCCATTGATCAGGGCCGTGGCTGCCGTCATCTTCCGCAGGCAGACGTTAGCCGCATCCGTCAACCGTTGCTTTTCGCCCACAGCCTTGTCGTACTGATCCTTCACAGCTTGGAGGGCGTCTTCGCGCTCCCGCAACTGCTCCTCGGCACCGGCCAAGTCGTCCATAGCGAGCTGGTGTCGTATTTATGGCAAAAAATATCGGGTAAGGTAAAAATGGCTCTATTTACTTTTGACAATGAATCGCGGTGGGGTAAAGCATTTTATTGGATGATTTCGCCTGAGGGTAATCTCGTTTATAGAGTGTCCAATTGCTCGGATCCAATTAGAGTGTCCACATGGTCTCCGATTAAACGTATTCTTTCTCATAATTAGAATATAACTCACTTTTACAATGTTAATTCAAAATAATTTAACTTGAAACCACTTAGCAGTGGGGAATACATTTGATTGACGAGCCAACAAGCAGCAGCTTGCATCATCCATCATAACTCGCAGACAACTGGTAGTGATTGCATTTAACTCAAAAGAAGCGTGCACTTTTTGAAAACAATTATGTGTTCATTCCGGAAAGGTGTCATATGTTATTATTTAATGTTATTATATAATCTTTTTAAATATTCGCGAATAAATATTTAATTTTTTTTTAGTCTCATCCTCCGCGGCTCTTACCTTCAGGCGCGCTTCCTGCAGGGTGAGATTTGCCTTTAAAGGCAGCACCTCCTTGTTGACACTGTGAAAGAAGGACATGGCCTTGGTCCAGGACAGCAGGCCGGCGACGTCGCCGCACACACGTCTTGCCATGTCCATGTTGTAGTCCTCCATGCGGAAATACGGCTGAAGCAAATCGATCATCTCGTCGTTGATGGTGTCCTTCGGGTAGTTTTGCAGCTGCAGCAGGAACGTGGCACTAGCCATCATCTGGCGGGGAGTTTAAAGGAAAAACGAATATTACAATAGTCGAGTGCACCGACTATGGATTTCCCGGCAAGTCCGAGAATGGCGAAAAAAAATTGTAGCACAATGTATGTAAATTTAATATTTAGTCTAAGCGTTGCTAAACCGTGTCTCTTCTGATAACTTAATCCGACGATTAAAGTCGCATACAGAGGGTTTCTTTACAAGACCAGTACATTAGGCGACATGTTCGAATTTTAACTCTTTA
>JAEIIO010043036.1:0-10286 GCA_018874655.1 Drosophila diplacantha | reverse complement strand
TTTGCACAAAATTAATATACCTTTGTACCTACGGTACATGGTATAAAAACACAACAAAAACCGATAAGCAAGCACGCAGACAATGGGGCAGGTTAAGACTGTGGACACTGTGAACAAATGCGGATAACTTATTTATTGTACCTTTAGCAGTTAAAATATACATATATAATACGAGGCCTTACACCTAGAATGGGGCTACGGGGACAGACTAATGGGAATTATACAAATGCTGCGGGTGGGCTCTAGGACTATGCTATGCTATGGGGTGTAGATACTACAAACTCAACTCAGGCCGATCTTCGGTTTGTTCTTTATTGCTACCTTTGGAATGCTTCGAGCTCACATGGCTCTTGGGGTCTCTCAGACCTTCGTACAGTACTGATCGTCGTTGTAGCTGCTGTTTACCGAGTAGGGCGGCGGCGTGCTGGGGCACACCTCCTCCTGCAGAGTGGCTGCGGTGTTCTCCCGGCGCAGCCCTCCGCCCAGCATGGCGCCCACGCCCCCGTCGAAGGGCAGGGCGAACAGCCGGGCTATGTAGCGGGCGGTGATCAGGGCTCCGGCGACGCCGAGGAGCGATCCGACGAGAACGTCGGACCAGTGGTGCCAGTTGTCCATCACGCGACTTAGGGCCGTGTACCAGGCCAACATGACCAGCACAAACTGCACAAAGTGGCGGCTGAGCTTGGAGCCGCGCCAGGTGAGCTTCCGCTGCAGGAAGACAGCCACGTACACCATGGCGTAGAAGACCAGACTCGAGTGGCCGCTGGGAAAGCTGAGGCGCGCCTGCCGCACATCCTCGACGGAGAAGCCCTCGCCGGCGCACTCGTAGTTCTCCACGTAGCGGTGCAGATTCACCGGGTCCGAGCAGAGGCTGCCGTCCGTCAGCTGCGGCTGGCACACGGCCAGAAAGTGCGGGCGCAGGCGGCCGATGGTGTACTTGCCCACCTCGGTGGCGTCGAAGGTGAGGAGCATGCCGAAGAAAAAGTAGGTTAACTGCCGGGTTAGCTCCACGTACCAGGTGGAAACGCGCCATCCGAGCAGGTCAACCGTGGTCGCAATCTCTCCAGCTTGCAGGTGGCGCACGTACTCCACCAGGACGAATAGCAGCAGCGGCAACAGGCCCACGATCAGACCCAGCATCACCGGCGTTATCGTGTTGTCCCGGAACGGGTAGCTGATGCTCTCGTCGTCGCAGAAGAAGCCGCGCCGGACGGGATCCACTGCGAACTCGTATACGCAGATGGGTATGACGAGGACTACGAATACCAACAGCTCCAGGAGCAGGCGCTGGGTCAGTCGGCGGTCCGCTGCGGCCGGAGGGGAGCTTGCAGCGGAAGCGGGGGCGGAGGCAGGCATCGAGACGGACACGGGTTGATCTTCGGCGGCGTCGCGCATTTCGGGGATGGGTCGCGTTGGCTTTAATTAGTTAATATTCCGAATGGGCTCTATGCTCGCCGGCAATTAGCTCTTCGCTTCGCTTGGTCTTCACCCGTCGCGGTCGTTCGTTGTTTCGGGTTCGTTGTCAGTGACTGACTGACTCTGCTTCGTTTGGATAACGTTCTTTTAATTTAACGCTCATTTGGTGGGCGAGACTCTCCGAGCATGGGAATTCTCCGTTCTCCACGCAGAGCTCTGCGCTCTTCCCCAATCGTCAGCTTCTCTGCGTCAGAGGAATAGCTTTATTGCCTATTTTTATAGCTGTTGGCCGTCTGCGGGGATCTCAATACGGTTGCGGTTTTGTTTTCTGCATATGCCTAGATTAGACAAGAGTCGCCAGCCACTGAAAGAAAAGGAGGAATTTAATTAAATATTCACCTATAACGTATGGGACTCATACTGGGAGTGTTGTACTCGATACCCATAGGGTGCGAGGGTAAAATCGCTTAGTGCTAACCGAGTATGTCTGTAGGGGGGCGAAACCATTTTCCTGATCAGCATCACCAGCCGAATCATTTTTGCGATGCCCGTCGGACTATTAAAGCTGGATCTACAAAATTGGTTCGCCTAATTTATATCTCTTGCAAGCCACATTTTCTTTTTAATATCGCCTACATAATAGTGAATTTCAGCTGAAGGTAAACATTTTTATAGAATATTTAGATAATAATAATCACAACAATCGGAGTTAGACAATAAAGTTTCTACATCTAACCTTTTTTTGGCCACACCAAAAGGTGTTGCTCAACATGTCCCAGCAGCATTTTGTTAGATTTGGATGTTTCTTTCTTGCCTTTGACAACATTTGTCTTCATTTGTCAACATTTTTCTCTGGCTTCCTACCTGCTAAATTTAGGACCTTAATAAATAAATGCGAAATTAGACAAAATGTCATGTCCATTATTCGTTTCCCGTTAAAATTCCGAGAGTAATATAGTAAAACATAAATGGACCTACGTGTCTTTTACAATCACCTGTAACAGTAAAAAAAGTATAATATAAGAGAATTAAATAAGCTGTTATTGGCTGAAGATACCCCCATGAAGATCGATATGATGTGACACGATTGGTGCGAATTTCTGGCAGTGCAGTAGCTCAAACAAGCTCAAGATCACATTGATAAGATAAATTGGAGTGTACGAGATAGCCCCGAACGCCTGCCTGGCCTTGTTAGTGTCAAATCATTGCAATTCAGCGCTTTTGTGATTACTCAATGTCTCCATTACGGGAGATCAGTGAAGGACCATAAAGGAGCGCTAAGCCACCGATAGGAGCGGGTCACCTAGCAGCCTCTAGGGGGAGTGACTCACGGGTTACTCACTAAGTGGAGCCCTATTGTTCTAGGGAAGTCTCCGCGATATTCGCATTATCGGGGACGAAGACCGGCTGTTGTGCTTGACTGGAGCGCCACACTCGAGCAGTCGCTAATCTCCCGCCCAAGAATGGCCCCCATTGTGGACCGCTGCTGACTGCTGCTCTCTGATCTGGGCGACATCCCCGGCGGAGTGCGGAGAGGGGCTTCTGTCCAGCATGTGCACAAAGTTTAACTGTCAATTACATTAAAAAATGAAAAACATTCAAAGCGGGCTCCCTGGCCCTTCGCTCGCCCTCTCACTTGCACGCAGAAAAACAAAGCGAGATCAATTTAAAACTTAAAATAAAATAAAAAGCCAAACAACAAACATGTCATCAAAAATTAGTTTGCTAATTAAATTTATATAAATTTAAATTATTTCCATATATCTATTGCGCGTTGGTTGTGATTATTTACAATATTAAGCCTGTTCAAAAATCACTCAAGCTAAACAAGAACTATTTTATTTAAAATACAGTAACAACCTGTTTACTAAAATCCCCTCTTTTACAGGAAACCCTTTTACATGATCCTTAGTTTTGCAAATAATGATCAGATTCCCGGTTATTTTCTCTCTGTGCAGCCGCTCTCGCATTCATATTTGTATTCACAGACGCCTTAATAGTGGGACGTCAAATGGCGCGACCTTTAATTGAATGAATAAGCGACATTTGATTGAATTAAGGCGGCCTGCCTCTGCGAGAGTGCATCCCTGCTCGGTGGCTCTTCATTGCGCATTCAAGCCTTAAGTTCTTTTGAAGGCATCCCTGTACACTCGTTTAATCCCTATGTAATCCCTCTGCAGAGGATACAGGCGTCCTGAACCACTTTACTCACTTTTAATTGAACTTTTACGATCGCTTTATTATTTTACTGGCTCTCGTCTTTGCTTTCGGTCTGTGTAAACAAACAAAACCTTCGCTGTGCGACAGTTTATTTGTGGGTTTATTTATTTTACGCTTTTCGGAAGCCGTTCTAACCCGATCCACAAACTTTAAGCGCCGCTTTCCGATCGCGACTGAGCGCAGTGACGGAAGCCCCTGCCTGCCACGGCTGGCTGCGTCCGTCGTTGGCGTGGTAAACAGATCGAAGCTGATCTTGTGGCGAGTGAGGTCGTGGAGGGATCAGAGGGACAGGGAATGCGCAGAGGCACTGGGAGAGAGAGCGGTGGTCAGCGCGTCGATCGGCGAGCGGCGATGGCAGCCACTTGTGGATCCAAAGCATAGGTTCGGAGCCTCGCTAAGCGGTAACTGGGTTCTGAACTCGGCTGGCAGCGGGCAGTCTGTAATGTGTCCAAAAGTGAGCTGTGAAATATGTGAATATCATCCCCGAAATCATTCAAAAAAGTTCTGAGCCGAACCCCAGTTCGCAATGGCTCTTTCACAAATTCTTAGAAATTAAAGCCAGCATCGGATCTGCCAGTATATAGCCGATTTTTCCCCACTTTTCGATATCATGTGTATTTCTTTCTTTCAGGTAAATTGTTGTTTCCACTAATATAGTCCCGAAATATCACTTTGGTGTTTATCTGGGCAATGCCCCTAGTTCGAGTTGTCAGTTAGATAAACCTGACATTGACAAATTGGCCCTTGGGATATTCTAACATTCATTATTATTGTTGTACTAAAAACCTAAAACTTTCGATTGAACAGTATTTAAAAACCCCTATTTACGCCGGATAATCCGAAAACGCTTTGACTTACCCACAGTTTGGGTTTTACCAAGGCTAGAGAGACGTGCTTTAAGTGGTTGGAAATATACTTCTTCTATCTCCAAACATAACATTTTAGTTTACACACGTTTTTTGCCGCGTGCCAAGAGGGAGATATTTTAATATCTGCAATGGCTTACAGAAACAGAATGTTGACGCACTAAGAAGTTTATTAGGTAAAGCCCTGATCTTCCAGCCCGACCATTCCAGTCACACGAACAGAAAGCCCAGAATGTAAGCGGTGTGACAAATTGTTGTTGGTTCTATCTCTCACTCCCACAAAAGCTTTTCTAAAATAACAATATTTTGATTTAAATCATTAAAATTGATATCGTAAACGTCAGGTAAGGTCGTCATCAAAAAGCTTTTCGTAGCATTTAGAGAAGCAATTAAACGAATTAAGTTAAATAGCGACCGCATTTTATTAGTTTAAAAGGTAATCCCCACCACGATCAGTAGCCATATGTGGCCCGGTTGTAGTATCCCGCGTATCCGTAGATCTGCTCGTTCCTGGGCCACTGACGCCTCTTCACCCGAACCTCCGCAAACAGGTGGGCGACGGACACCGTCGCGAAGAGGGCCACCAGCCCCCCGAGTACCGCTCCTGCGGCCACGTCCGAAATGTGGTTCTGAAAGGTGGAGATGCGCTCCCAGCAAACCACTAGGGCCAAAGATCCGCAGGCCAGCTGGAGGGTGGCGCGCAGGAGTCGCAGCCAGGGTGCAAAGAGCCTGGCCTGGGCGTAGAAGATGAGGAAGCCCATGGCGTAGCTGGTTGTGGTGACGAAGCCACTGGGAAAGGAGTGACGCACTAGGGCCAGCAGGTCGGAGGAGGCGGCAAACTCCGTGCAGCCAAACTCTTCGACGTAGACAGTGGAGTTTTCCCCGAAAACGGTCGAGCAGGCCTCCACGTTCTCTTCGCCCCACGTGGGTTTGCAGACATCCAAGAAGTGGGGCCTCAGGCGGCCAGTCGTGTGCTTGGTCAGCCTGATGACCAGCAGGGTCAGTCCCAGTCCAAAGAGGTACACGCCGACGGCCTTGTAACACTCGCTGATGAAGCTCGGAATGCGGGCGCCCACGAAGACGAAGCGCTGTTTGAGCTCCGCCGAGCTGGGCACCAAGGCGGCGCGCAGCATCTCCACCACCAGGACAAAGGCCGCGGGAAGGATCACCACGGCGACCGTCAGGTGGACCTTGGTGAGCCACGGCTGGCGGTACGGGTACTGCAGGCTGGCGTCGCTGCAGTGGAAGCCTCGCTGGACCGTGGCCAGCTGCTGGGGCAGCACCACCAGGGCGACCCCATAGATGCCCAGCAGGATGAGGAAGTCGATGACCAGCCGCGAGAGCAGACGGGTGTTTGGGTTGCCGCACATTTTCACACTGAAGAATGGGCGGACGGAAGGTCTTGGATTCTTCAGGCCCGCTCGGAACGCAGCTCATTTGCATCTCCATCGCCCCAGTATTGTTGTAGGTTACTGCCACACAAACTTGTTTCACAAACCTTTGTTTTGCGTTTCCCCCTGATCTGGCCGCGCCTCTCGTCTCTCTCGCCTATCGACAGCTCAAATATGCTAAGGTCTCGATAATTTATTCCTAATTTCTAAAGCTGGAATCTACTAATCGGACGGGGGGTTCGACCCACTCCGGCAGGTGTTTTTTGCGCGCCATGAACTTGTTGTGGCTGTCTGGAGAATAGCACGAGTAACTGTAAATCTTTGCAATATAGTTCTGATTTAAGACCCAAATATCTTGCCATTTATTCTTTTTGAATCCGTTGTAAGTGTGCAAAAGTCGTTGTAACCAAAATTAACTTCGATGTCTTTCTCTTTTCAGGTAAGCCAGATCCCACTGCTACTCACCTAATGGGGCTCGAAGATGGGATGCCGAGGCCGCAACTTTCGAAAATATCTGAAAATCGGGCCGATGAAACACGCTCTGCTGTGCAAGTTTTCGATAAGTCATTAGTCGCGTCATCGTATCGTAATTAATATTTATTTTGCTAGAATACCGACAACAGAACAAGAATTTCGTGCATGTTTGGGTTTGAAAGTGAGTCTTTGTGAGGCTCTCCCAGGGAAGATTCGCTAAGCACCAGAACTGCCGCCTCAGGGCACGTATCCATAGTTGTGATAGGTTTGGGCGTACTGCGCCTGCGCCTGGGCCGGATGCGCTGCCAGATAGGGCAGCGTGCCGAAGGTGTAGGCCGGAAGGGCGGGCGGCTGGCCGCCACCGGAGGGCCCCGCCGCTGCTCCCGCCTGTGACTTGGTGGAGCTCTTGGGTGAGACCTGGGGCTTCCGCAGAGTGTTGGCCGAGTAGCCCGCCTTGGCCCAGCGCCTGCCGGCGAAGAGGTCCGCCACATAGGCGCTATTGAGCCAGGAGAACACCACCCCCAACACCACCCCCGCTAGCACGTCGCTCCAGTGGTGGTAGTAATCGGTGATCCGCGTCAGCGAGACGTACCAACCGAACATGACGAAGAGGAACTGCAGCAGGTGCTTCAGGAGCTTGGACACGCGCGTGCTGAGCGCCGCCTGCAGGTAGATGGCCAGGTACAGCATGGCGTACATGGCCATGCTGGCGTGGCCGCTGGGGAAGGACTGGTTGAGCTGCTTGAACTGGAAGTCGGACATGTTGGCGTTGCTGCAGGTGAAGCTGTCGATGTACCGACCCAGGTTCTGGGCGTCCTGGCAGTTGCTTCCGTCCGGCAGCATAGGCTGGCACACGGCGAAGAAGTGCGGGCGCAAGCGTCCGATGCACAGCTTCGATAGCATCGTGGTGAACGTGACCATGGCCAGGCCGTACAGGTAGAAGATGGCCTGGCGGTACAGCTGTCCCAGACGGTGGCCAATCCGGCAGCCATCGCGCTTGCCGCCCGAGTCCCGCGGCGGAGCGCCGGGCAGCTGCTTGAAGAGCTCCACCACAGCGATCACCGCGGTGGGACCGCCGAGGGCAATGGCGATGAGCAGCTCGTGGCCGATGGTGCTTTCGCGGTACGGATAGCCCAGGGACTCGTCGCCGCAGAAGAAGCCGCGGCGGAACGGACGCACCAGCTTGTGCAGCAGGAAACTGGCCACGCTGAGGGCCGCCCAGATCAGCAGGTCGCAGAGCCCGCGGGCCAGCTTAGTGTACTTGGACATGATGCACGGGGATTCACGCACCGCGGCGGCTGCTGAACGAGTGGCAAGCGGTGCGACTCGACTCGACTGACTGGAAAGCCGCGCTTAACTAACCGAGCGAAGCTGGTGAGTCGCCCAACCTGGCCGTGATTTCGGTGCCTCTCTCTCGCCCAGCTCGCCCAGACCAGCCAGACCAGCCAGACCAGCCAGCTGTTCTCTTTCTTCGCAGCGCTCTGCGGTCCGTCAGTCACAGGCGGTGCGTGCCACGCCCCCGCCAACGCCAGTCCCCGCTCCCCAGCAGACAGTTGTTATTGCTGGTGTTGCCGGGCAACGTCGGAGCCTCCCATGCCATAAACATTTGTTGGATGTTTGCTTTTTTTATTTTATTAATTACAAACAAGTGAATTCCCTCATTGCGCCTACAGTCCGAGAAACCACTGGCTAATTGGCAGACAAAAGCCAATAAAGCCGCAGGGGTTTGCGAAACGGCGACGGATATTCTGGCGGCGCAGGTACCAGAAATGCAAACTCCCCCAGTGCTCGTGTTTCACCCATAATCTGCGCGAAAACAAACGGATCGCGCCGCTCAACACCCACCTCCGCCGAGTGCTGCGGAGTGGCGGTGTGCAGACCCCATTGTGCACACGTCGAAGAAACTGGTTTCACTTGTTGCTCATGAGCCAAGAGAAAATAGTTGGCGAGTCCGACTCCGATAAGGCTCCGCAGTCCGATGGAAACTGGTTTCTGCGGAGAGAGTCTTCGCTGCAGATCGTGCTCCTTTTGGGATGCGTGTGCATAATTTCCTAGTGATCAGCGGCTGGAACCGAGACAAGAAGCGGTGGAAAACCCAGCCGCTGCGGACCACAATGGGCACCACTCAAGCCTAAAGCTGGCTTGCTGAGTCGTCCAGCGCTGGGGATTTTCACTTTTAGGGATTACTCGCCCAGTGATTCACCCGCAGGCTCCCCAACAAAGGCAGGTGATTCCGCACCTGCTCGATACCGCTCCGTGACGTAGCCCCTCGGTGCATTCCTCGCAGCGCGGCGCTTGTGACGTCGATCGGAGCTTAAAGCTTTCCCAGTGATAACGCCGCGGCGAAACGGGTTTGCGTCGAGATTCTTTCCGCTGCTTATTTTTATGGGATTGCTAATTGAAACGGCCCGCGGACAGGGCTGGAGCGGGTCAGAAGCGGGATGCGATGCGGCTCGTTAGCCTGTAAAATCAACACCGAGCTTCGGCCATAATTCAGTGCTTATTTCAAAGCTATTTTTCGATATTTGCGTGTTAATTTAGTCATTATGATAATTTGATTCCATCACAGGTAAACACATGTGTACTTTCGTGTTTAAAAGAGATGAGATTGGCAATTCCTCTAAAAGAGCAATGTAATCGTCAACGCCAGCCGAACTTCCCATCTTTGAGAATGAAAATATAAGAGTTGGGTTTATAAATACACAACTGAAGAGGGTTTCTGAGGAATGAATAGCTTTTGACTAACTACTGACTGTTCGATCGACATTCGTTATTCACAGAAAGTGATATCCGCAAGTGGGTTTCTGGGACTCAGGCGATCTGAGTGCACTGCACGTGCAAGGAATTAAAATCAATTCAAGTTGATCCCAGCTAAATTGCTCGGTCCACAGCGCACCCAGCGTTTGGAGAGTCGCAGACCTTGAGGAGACCCGACAGCATCCACTAACTGTTTCAGTCCAATGAGCCCCCAAGCTGGTCTACTTCCTGTCCCAATCGCACTCCTTACACCTGACTGCAGCTGCACACCTCTGGTCCCCTGGCAAACCCCCGCAAAGCGAATTCGCGATTACTCGCGGCGTCGGGGGATGTCAACACCGTTCTGTTGTCTCGGAGCTAACAACTAACCATGCTAATCGCGGAACGCCAATGCCAAGTGCGTCCCCCGGGAGGTAGGCGGCGCCGGCCAACTCCAGCGGATCGGATCGGACTGCGAGCAGTTCCTCATTAGCTTACTACGCCGCAGAGGCGTCCATCCCGGTATCAGCTGGCATCGATCCCTCCTCACACCTCGCTCGGCTGATTTCAGCACCTTTGTCTTATCAACCAGCGACTCGGCCAGGAAACGTGCGATCTACATAGAAAATGATTATATTTACACTGCCTCGAAGCCGATTGTGTCAGCGGTTTCACTCTTGGACTGCACAGGAAGTGCTTCTTAGGTTCGCAAAATCCGAACCAGCTTCGAATATGTGCCGAGTCAGATTTTCTTGTTTACCGCTCGTTGAGAGGGGCCTGGGATTATTTGTTGGCTTGTGTAATCTGCAAACACCCGCTGGATCAGCGTATTTAACAAATTAAGCCCATAGTAAATTTGGATTTATAGCCGCCCAATCGAAGGTGTCACTGGAGGGGAGATCCCACTACCTAATAAAACCAGAAGCCTTACGATCGCCAGTCAGCTTCTCAGTGCAAAGATGATAATCATGATCACCATCGAATACTGGTTTCTTGGCGCGTGCTGCGGTCGTTCATTGATACAGCTGGGCTCAGTGGCCATTGGCAAGGGGCGTATCTGACTTAGCTTACAGGGAACCTGAGCTGAGGCAGGCGAAGCGCATAACTGGGGCAATGCAACCAGAGTAGGTTGGTAGGTTGCTCCATTAACTAATAAATATTACAGAATTTAGTTATAGATACT
>JAEIIO010042961.1:0-12581 GCA_018874655.1 Drosophila diplacantha | reverse complement strand
ATTTTTAAATTGTAAAAATCGATTTATATCGCACGATTTATATATCAAAAATTTCTACCCTTGCAGAGTTTCGTTATAATAATTGTTGATATTTCCAAAACCAATGCAAATTTAAGGGATTCCCTGCAAAAGCAAAAAGAATTCGGCAAGCCGAATGTATCTTAGACTGAACCTTTATCACAACTGATTGCCACCTTGGGATTCCTGCCTTTAGTTTCACACAAACAGAACGCCAGTCATATTGTATCACAACATATCAAGATATAGAGTAAGTATTAAGGGGTAATGGTAGGTTGAGTGTTGCCAGTGCATTGCGTATGCTTCGGTGTTTCTTGTACATATGTGTAATTAGAGTATATTGTAGTTATGGTGGTACGGATGAGTGGATTATATATTTAATGATCGACTGATTATCCAGTGGGTTTGGGTTTAGACATCGCTTGTTTGGATGAAGTGGGGTGCTGGATGATATCGTGATGCTAGAGAGATAGAGAATTGCGTACGTGATCTTGTCAGTCTCCAAGTTAACGATCGAGGAGATGAAGCTGTCTTTGACTAGGATGCCCCTAATGGCCTTCCAGTCGGTGGCACTCTCGTTGAGCAGCTCGCATACCGACTCCAGGGCCAGCTTAACCACGGCCGGGGGATTGGCCATGGATCGTACCTCGGCCAGGTGTTTCTTTTTGATCGAGCTAACGGCTGTTGGAGTAGGAGGTGGGTGAGTGAGGATGGCGACCGTGAGAATAGTGTGCGGGTTTTTGGTGGGGTCAGAATTAAACACGGCATTAATTAAAGATTAGGTGAACAATATATCGATTTCTAAGAGATTCTGACATCAGAAGTATATAGGAATACCTTAGTCTTAGAGTAAATAGCCTAAGTGCCCGCCCATTATCCGACTTCTGCCCGAAGAACCTACCTTGTTGTGCCTCGATGACAGCCGGTTCCACCTGGGCCAGGTCCGCCATCACGTACTTGCGTTTCTCCTCGATCTTTACAGTCTGGTCGGCCAGTCGGATCTGTATCTCCTGCGACTGGATCTTCTTCTTTTCGGCCTCCTGCTGATCCTGGAACATCTGCTTCAGCTTGGCGTTGGCAGCCTCGTTCTTGGCCTGCAGCTCCTGCTTCTTCACTGCCAGCGACTTCTGCATCTCCTCCACCTGCTCCACGGTCTCGGCAATCTTGTTGAGACCGACGTTGAGATGCAGCTGCTGCTCCTCCAGATCGCTGCGCTTCTCATTGTACAGCTTGACGAAGTGGTGGATAAAGTCCAGGTAGTGACGCGGAGTAACCGCCATGGTGCGTCCACCGCGCTTGGCCAGCCGAGCGTTGGCCTGGTGGAGCGTCTGATGCACATACACACAGGAATTGATCACGGCGTCGCGATGGTTGGGATTGGCCGGTACCAGGGGGCAAACGGAGGGGAAGAAGTCCGGCGCATGCCAGTTGGGCTTCTCCAGGTCCACGCGCGTTGTGAACTCCTTGCCCACCTGGAACAGGGCCGAGTCCGACCAGTCGCCGAACCAGTTCAGCACACAGCGATTGAACAGGGCCGGGGAGGTGGCGGCACGATCCTTGAGTCCGTCGGTTGAGGGATTCATGGTGAAGACAACGTGCAGGTTGCGCATCACTTGCTGGGTGAACCACTTGTACAGCTCGTCGCTAGAGTCCAGCATTAATCCCTCGCGCTGGGCGCCCTCCTTGCACTGAGTCATCAGAGTGGTGTACTCGTCGCCCTCGAACAATCCGGGCACCTCGCCGTTGGCAAGCAGCGTGTTCATGCGCTCAAGGAAGCCTGAGTCCAGCACATTTGACTCGTCCAGAATGAAGGCGATCTTCTCGTCCTTGCAGCCGGAGCGACGCAGAACGCAACGCAGATCCTCGTCGAAGTCCTCGCTGGTGTACTTGTTGTGCACCTTGATTTGGAAGATAGACAGGCCATTCATCCAGGCCACGAAGCGGGAGAGCGTCGTCTTGCCAGCTCCAGAAACTCCGATGAGGAGAAGGTGACCCTGCGGCTGGCGGAAAATACGATCAATACGGAGTACGTGATCGAGAACCTCGTCGAACAGCACGAGTGGCACGTCTAGCTCCTCCTCGTAGAAGACCTTTAGCCGAGCGCGCACGTAATCGCGAAGCTCCTCGCGATTCACAGGCATGTAGTCCTTGCTCAGCCAGTTGCTGTAGAGGATCGGCCGCTGCAGGGCCTCTTCCTGGTTGATACCCGGGAAGTGCTTATGTCCCACAATGTCAATGTTCTCGTTGGTCCATCGGCGCTCCGTGTCGTCCACCAATCGATCCTGGAACAGGCGCAGAGCCTCGTGAGCCCAGAGACGCACCAGACCCTCAACAGGAAGCGAATCCAACGGCCGTATGGCCTCACAGATGCCGCGTACCCATCGGGTCATCTCACGGGGAGAATACACATAATGGGGCTGCATGTCCTGCGTGAAGCGATCCTGGGAGGCCAGATAGAACTCCACCATGGCATTGGTCAGGGGCTCGGCGTAACCGCGCAGGGCGGGCATCAAACGCAGCATGGCCCGCGAGAAGGTGCCGTAGATCTGCTTTAGCGACGTCTCGCCAGGATAGTCCACATAGATGATGGGCACATGTCGCAAGAACCGATGCGAGAGTGGCTTGCGACCGGGATCTGTGGGCGGATTACAAGCGCCCACGAACTGGATGCGCTCCAGGGAGACCCACGCCTGGTCGCTGGCCCTGTAGAAGCCCTTGTGCTCCACCAGTTGTCGGAGGAACGAGATGACGCGCTGTGTGCCATAGCTGTCCATGTCCGGCAGATTGATCTCGTCGCAGAACAGCACCAGCCACTTGCCAATCTGCACAGGGGAGAGAACGACGCCGTTGGGCGTCTTGCGGTATTCGCAGTAATGATCGAATGTCTTCAGCAGAAGCTCCGGTGTGGTCGCCGACGAGAAGTTCAAGCCCACCACCTCCATATCAGGGAGGGCACGAAGAGCCGAGAATAGGGTCATTGTCTTGCCAGAGCCGGGCGGACCGCAGAGAACTGGGGGTAGGTGGGATTTGCAAAAGTTAGTACCTCGATAGAAACTTAAAATTGTACTCACCTAAAGGCTTGTGCTCGGCTAACCAGGTGTACAACAGCGACTCGTGGCGCACGGTGTCCAGCGTGGGCACCACAATGTCCGGTGAGGCCACCTTGTGCGTCTCCACCTCGATGACGGGCACTTTGTTGCTCCAAGGCACCCAATCGCCACTCATGTTGACCTCGAAGTCGATGATCGGGGCACCGGCAGCTCCTGGCAGCGGAACCGTGGTCACACTGCGCACAAAGTCACCCAGATCGGTCCGCACCTTCAGCTTGGCGTCACCAGCGAAGGACCAGAGGACGGAGTAGACCAAGGCTTTCGGAATATAGTGCTCCAACTGGTCAGCGGAGCAGGGGAAGTCCGGATGATGGGCATTGAAGTTAAGCACGTTTCGTGCCGACTGATTAAGCATGGAGAAGAGCGAGCTGAGGGCCCGCAGACGGGTGAAGTCCATGATGTGTTCTTGGTCCATGGCGTACTCAAGAGTGCGCACAACAATTCCGTCGGCGGAGAAGAAGGGCTGCAGCAGCAGAGCAATATCCCGCTGCACCTGAAGCGAGGGCGATACCTCCTCCTCCTTGTCCTTGGCTGGCTTGATCACGCCCACAAAGTCCTCGTCACCGTCCTCCAGGGGAATGCTGCGCAGCCGCGACAGATAGTTCTCGAATATCATCTCCGTGGAGAGCACATCCTCCGAGAACCACACCATACCGCAACGCGAAACGGTGGCCAGGGTGGCGAACTTCAAGTCCTGCACCTCGAACATTACTCGCACATTGGGCGGCAGCGAGAGACGCTCACCGTTGGGCAGAGTCAACAGCTTGTTGTCGTCCAGCACTGAGTTCAAGTTCTCCACCCATTCGGGATCCACATCGCCGTCAAAGATGATCCATTGCCGCTTGTTGATCTCGCCGCGCACGTTGTCAATAATCTTGCGAAGAATGTGCGTGAACAGACCGTCGGTCCACTCGCGCGTATTGGGATCCAGGACACCGTACAAGGCCTCTTTGGAAATGGCCTTGGGATCGATGACATGGGCCACTCCTTCAACGCCCTCGAAGCGTTCCAGCGCCTTCAGCAGAGTCCTCCAGGCGGTGGACTTGCCGGAGCCCGACGGGCCCACCATCATGAGTCCGTGGTTCAGATTGGAGATCTGGTACAGTTGCAGCACCTAGGAGAGCACAAATATTGTTAGCAGGGCAATGGAACATCCTTTCGTATGAGTATTAGTTACTTTGTCCACCCAGGTGGAGCCGAGTCCCTGACGGTTAGTAAGCATGTGTGAAGCGAATGGTTATATGAAGTGGATTACAAGTGGATTTCACATCATGCCCGATTAGTTCTCTCGATTTATTCGGATGGCAAGAAATCATAAAGAGCGGACAGTCATTTTACAAGCTTTAAATTTCATTAAATGAAGTAAACCAATTAATTGATTAGATTGCAAAATGAATGACTGTCTACTTTCCACCCTTTTTGAATTCTCACCATATAAATCGATTTTCAAAATGATTAGACTCCCCGCTTACCTTCTCCATCCAGGCGGCGCCCTGCTCGTCACCCTCGCCGCAGACCAGGTAGTCTTCTTGGCACACCTTCCGGATCTCCTCCTTCAGACCCTTCATCTCGGCCCGTGTGTATCCCACATTGGGGAAGACGTCGCTCAGGAGTGAGAAGAGCAGCGGAATGTCCTCGGCCACAAGCTTGGGAACCATGGTCTCGCACACCGACTGAATGAGAATCTCTTGCTCGGGCAAGTTCTCGGCGACGGACGCCTCGTCGATGTTCTCGTCGCCGCGCTGACGCATCTGTTCCTTGATCTTCATGATGCGGTCTCGCTTCACGTTTCCGGCCGAGATCAGCACGGATTTCAAGGCACGCAAGCCGAAATCGTAGTGGCTCTGATTGGAGAGCTGCTCGTCGCAGAGCTTGAAGAATGGTACGATCTTGCAGGCCAGCTTTTCTGCAGAGCGGAATCCCTGCGAGAACAGCATCACCTCGGCGATCAGCTGTCGATCCGGCGTGGTCATGGCCAGCGAACGGAAGAGCTTCTTCAAGTTGTCCGGCAGATTCGAGCGTCCAGCGTAGCCCGGATTCATGGTAATGAAAATGGCCATATCGGGAGAGACGCGCACTTGTTTGCCCACCAGCTCCACTGTAATGCTCTCCTTGTTGCTGTCCATCTCGTACTTCAGGGCCTCCTGGATGGTCTGGATCTGCTGCGAGCAGGCGGAGAGCATGCGCTCCTCCAGACGATTGAATTCATCGAAGCAGCCCCAGGCGCCCACCTGGCACAGACCGACAAAGATGCGGCCCATGGCCTGGAAGTCGAAGGTCTCGTCACAATTGAAGACCAACACGAAGCGGCCCAACTGATTGCCCAGCGCCTTTACGGATTCTGTCTTTCCAGTTCCTGCAGGTCCGAAGGGCGAGCCGCCGAGGCGCGACTCCAGCGCCTGTGTCATGGTCAGATAGCAGCGATCGGTCAGCGGGGTCTGCACCAGTCTATCCTGCACGCCCAGATACTCGAAGCCGTAGAAGAAGCGAGCGTTGGCCATGTGGATGGTCAGCTGCTGCAGAACCTCCGTCTGTCGAGGATCGAAGTAGAAGCGCATTTCGCACAGCCACTGGAAGGACTTGGGCGAGGTCACCCCGTTGGTAATGAGCCTCCGAGTCACCGTTCGCTTGTGCACAAACTCGTTGATCAGATGCTCCAGCTTGCGACGTCGCAGCGGAGGCTGTTCCTGCAGCACCGAATCGGCCAGCACGTTTAGAGTGCTCTCAACGTTGCCAAGAACACGTTGCATCGGCTTAGCGTTGTTGTTCTCCGAGGCCTGTTGGAGGGCAGCCTCCACGTCCTCGGACCAGAGAATCTGGGCAGCAAGAACCACGATCTGGGCCTGGTACTTGTCGCACCACTCCATGTATGCCTGGGGATCGATCTTTCCATCCCGGAACTGCTTGATGTCCTGTACGGCCTGAGCCAGCAACGAGGCCAGGGTGAAGCGCATCTGCTTCTCCACGAGCGACAGCCACTCATTGATCTTGGGATGGTCGACGGTGGACACCGGGTTGATGAAGTGCACCTCCTCTCCCTCGCGCGACGATATACCCAGAATGACGTTGTTCTCCTCGTTGAGCAGAATGGCGGCCACGCCGGCAAACATCTTCTTGAAGTGCTTCTGCAGACGAGCGATGTTCTTGCTGTTGCCAATGATCTCCAGCAGATCCTCATCGCCCACGAAGTAGAAGCGCGGGAATGAGGTACGCTCACGCTCCAGATACTCTCCCAATGCCTTCTGGATCTTGCCGAGCAGATCGGCCAGGCGTTCCAGGGATCGCTGTACAGCGGGAATGTTCAGCACATCCATTACCTTGGGCGACTTGGTCACCTTTTTCATGAGACCTAGAAATTCGGAGCTGATGCTCTGGAACCGCGATGTCTCCACCGGCAGGAGTGTCTTGATGTCAGCGCTGCCCGAGAATATGCCCTCCAAGTAGACCCAACGTCTCTGCACATCAATCCATACGTCGAAGAGGGCGTTAATCCTGTTCAGCTTCTCCTCCCACGTGAGTGCCTCCTCCTCAAAGACCTTGTAGTACGGCGACAGTTTCATGGCGGCCACCGAGTTGATGTGCTCCTTGACCTTGTTGAAAAGATCGTCCCAGCCGCGTATGATGCGGCACTTGTTCTGGTAGTTGATCAGGTCGAGCTCGTAGTTTTGCCAGGACTCGCGCACTTGCTTGAGGAACTCCTCCAGAGCCATCTCGCCCTGGGCCACCAGGATGATGTCCTTAACGACGCCCTCGTTCTTCTGCAGATTCACGTCCCACACTTGGCCCAAAGTCAGGTCCGAAATGACCCAGTTGACGCGGAGCTGCTTGGTCAGCTGCTTCCAGTGGCGTTCCTTTAGGGCATCCGACTTGAGTTCCACGATCAGCATGTTGACCTTGATGTAGCTCTGGATCAGCTTCTTCACGTACTCATACGATTCGTACATGCGAAGGCGGGCGGGCAGCTCCTTCAGCTGCGCCATCATGGCCTCCAGTTGCTGACGCAGCTTGCGCGGCTGCACGGACAGCCAGGGCTTCTCACGAGTCTCGTCGATTTGGGTCCACACCTTGGACAACTCGCCCCAGACGCCGCGCAGATCCTGCAGCTCCTCGAGGGCCACGTTCATGCGCTCCGCACTGTTGTTGGGCACCGCAGATTCCTGCAGTTCCAGCGCCTCCTTGGCCTTGGCCACATTGTCACGCTCCTCCTTCAAGCGAGAGTACTTGCTCTCGAAGATTTGCAGCTGCTGCAGGGCATCGTCCGGACGAATCTTGCCGCCGGTAGGCTTAGTCTTCTCCCAATCGTTGAGGAAGTCAACGGTGCGCGTCTCAACGGCCTTGTCCTCGGCCACGATCTTGGCCTGCAGGCTTGCCACTTGCGTCTGGATGGCCGTGTCCTTGCGTTTGATGATCTCGTTGAAGGCCGACCATTCGCCCTCAATGTTATCCACATGCAACCAGTTGTTGGGGAACTGGAAGCGCTGGCGCTCCAGGATGCGCTGAGCCTCCCTGAACACCTCCACCTGCTTGTCCCAGGCGATCATGTCCTTCTTCAGCGACTGGACATAGGTAATGAAGCTCACGGCATCTGAAGTGCTGGCCGCCTCGATGCTCTGCATCTCCAGATCTGTACGCGACTTGGAGACCTTGCCGTGGAAGCTGGTCATCTCGGTGCCCAGCAAAGTGCCGAACTTACCCAGAGCCTCCTTGTGCCAGGAGTCGTACTTCAGCGTCACCTTGGCTTGCACCTTGGCGTAGTCGATGATTATTGGTCCATAAGCGCGTCTGGTGTCCGACGTGTCGAATGTGGTGCGTGACTGCTTAATGTCGTTCAAGCACTTGATCCACAAGTTTACGTCCTCTCCGAGGCGACCGTATAGAGTGTCGGCCTGCAAGTCCCACAGGCTCTGGTAGCGCAGCCATTCATCCACATAGTTGCGGACTTCGCCCACCTTGTGCTCGATAGCGCCGTAAGCATTCTCCAGGATTTTGCCCTCGGGCAGCTTAGTCAGCAAAGTGCGATACGTCTGGGAGACGGGCTTCTCCAGGCCCACCTGGTAGCGAGTGCTCTGCAGGCGCACCTGCGAGGTGACGATTGCCTGCCAGGCGAAGAACTGCTGCATGATCTGGAAGCGGGCCTCCTCGATGGAAGGATACAGATACATCTGCTGGTTGGTAATGCGGATCTCGTGCACGGCATTCTGGATCTGCGGCTCGCCGCCCAGCTTGTGTGTGGGCTGGGCCGGAGCATCCGTGTCCATGGAGGTGTCCACCTCCTTCTTGTTGCCAGTCAAAGCCTCAGTCCAGGCCTGGATGCCGGCCTGCAGGCGCAGGGCCAGCTTCTTCTCTACCTCCTCGTCCAGACGGGTGACCCAGACACTCAAGTTGGAGTACTGGCGCAGCGAGAGATCGTCCACGGCGTGCTGAATCTTCGACAGGATCTCCACGAAAGTGGCCGCACTGTAGGGACAGGTTTCCAGAGAACGCACGTCCACATCCAGCTGCTCCTCTACAACCAGCAGGTCATCAACCTAGCGGAGGTTGCAGTAAAGATTAGCAAAAAAACGTTTTCAAAGCAATTCAAGCGGACTTACCTTCTCCTGGAACTGCGTCACGCACTCCGACAGACGCAGAACATACGGGTCCAGCTTGTAGGACTCCCAGATCAGGCCGATACCCTCGGAGACCAGGTTGAGGACATCCTTACGCAACCCAGCCACAAGGGGCACAATGCTGGCGCGATCCTCAATCTAAATCAGAGACATTTTATTAGCGTGAGGCTTAACAAGGGTAGAAATAAGTGACTTTTTATTGACATGCAGGAGTTGAAAAAAACTAAACTAGAAAACCAAATACAGGTTGCAGATATACGAATTTAACGGAATAAACAACAACTTTTGGGGGACAAAAACGACACTACCTTGAATACAGAATTTTGTGCTAGACTCCTATTATTAAGCTGCATGAAAGAAAGGTTGTTGGTTGTTTCGGTTGGTTTAGTTCAAGAGCGGATATCTAAAACTAAGGTGACCATTTATGGGTACAAAGTGTGAAGGTTAAAGTGTTCAAAGTGTGCGGTGGTATGAGCAAAATTCAAGCTGCACGCCAGGAACAAAGCGATGCAAGAGAATAGAGCGACTTTTGCTTTAGTGACATCTTGGGAGTGATAAGTGTGTGTATTTGTGGTTTTTAAGAGCTGGGCAAAGGTGTTGAAAACCAATGAAAAAAAGCCTATGCAGACAAAATGCCATATTTAAGCAATTTTTCTGTAAGGTTTTTCTTGATATAATAAAGTCTTTGGTTTATGGCTGATCTCAGACGAATCCTCATGGTTTCTTAACCTATTTCATATATTTAATTACTTCTGGAGCTTTTAAATATTATTTTGCTTTGGAAAAGTACTCCAGTTATCTGGCAACTTTTTGCGACTTTTTCTTTACGTATTCTTTCCGAATTCGTCTGATACAGGCTTTAGTAAATTAAACTCACCTTCTCCAACGTGCGTTCATAGGTACGAACGCTTTCAATCAGTGATATAGCATACGGATAAATCTGGTTGGCCTGGTGCGCCTTATTCACAATGGTGAGTGGAACTCTGCAGAAAAATAAATAACTTTAAAAATCTCCACCAAAGAGAAATATACTTATTCCATACCTGAATCCCAAATTCTTGATATTGCGCACCTCCTTGGCCAGGGTAATGATCTCTGGTAGGAAATTAACCCGCAGGCGCAGTACATTTCCGCGTCCGGTACGCGAACGGGTCGACTCGATGGTGAAGATACGGCCAGTGCTGCCAAAGTTTCGCTCCTGCACCTTGCGAGCCCACTCGTGAAACACATCCGAGATGGAGAGCTTTGCGCGGAAACTATCGCCGTCGGCCTTAAGTTTCTGGCCTTCGATGTGCGTCTCCCAGCCCTTGCCGAGCACATCCTCAACGCGCTTCAAGTACATCGTAAGCTGGTTATCGATCTGGCGAGCCCAGATGATAGAGCCGGCCACCGGGGGCAGATCTCGCACCGAGGATAGGCGGCAGCTCTTGCTCTGCGGATATTGCACCTTAAACTTCTCATGCAGGGCCTCGATGTCGTCCTTGACCCGCTGAATGAGCTGCGTCTGGTACTCCCGAATGGCGCCACGTATATGCGGACGCACGAAGAGCGCGTTGAAGCGCGAGAAAATGCGGAACATCTCGTTGGCGTTCTTGGCCGTTCCTAGTTGGTCACGTAAATGGGCCGTGATGCGAGTCTCCACGCGATCTGTGTGTGAGAGTTTAAGCAACCAACAAATTAGTTAAAATTTGAATAATTACCAATCCTCTCCTCGTAGCGCTTGACAGCGGCTTCCCAGGCCTCGGAGCCCTCCTTGGTGATGTCCAGACAGTCCACTTCCTTTACATTTTCATAAGCCAAGTTCACCTCCTCGATGGCATTGGCATCGGCAGCGTCTAGGCTGTACGGCTGCTTGGTCTCAGCGGCGTTGCCGTCATCGCCAACGGCAGGCTTGTTGGGCCGCAAAACGCGCAAGATGACTGTGCGCAGCTGCTCGTGTTGGCGCCGGAACTTGCGCATATGCTCCATGCGCGTCTGCAACTTCTTGTGCGCTGGGGATACGCGCCACACCATCTTCAGGTGTTCGTCACGCTTCTTTTTCACAATATCGCGCAACAAACCCTGCAGCTTGTCGTACTCATCATCCCAGCAGGTAAAGATCTCGAAGCACTGGCTCATCACTCGCTCGAACTCGTCAAAGGGGATGTGCATCAGACGGCGGGTGCCCAGCACCTTGAGCAGTTGCTGTGACAGATCCCTCGAGATGGCCTCGATGAGCTTGAGGCACCGCTGAATGGGGTACTTGGTGTTGCGTACTTTGCGCAAATGCGAAAAAATCTGCTGCACAGCTGGCCGGATCTTCTCCAGCTCAGTGGCCGACAAAAGATCGTTGATAGGAAAATCCTTCATCAAAGGATTGTAATCGGCCACGGTGGCCAAAGCCTGCTTCAGGCCAGTATCCGTATCGAAGGAAACTGTGGCGTGGAAGCGCTTGCCATGCTTTAAGATGTCCAAAGTCAGAGCCACCTCCGGCGACTCGCGCTTCTCCTGGATGCGATACAGGGCACGCTCCAGGTTCAGCCAGAATGAGATTTCCTACACGAAAAAGAAGAACGAATTAATATTAAGTTAGATTTTCCTGTTTTTTTTTTTTACTCACCTGCAGGGCAGTTCCCGAGCCCGGGTCACGGTTTAGCTTTGTGACCTTCTTGATCTCAGTAATCCAACGATTGACGCCGGTCTGCAGTTGATTCAAGAACGAGGAATCCTCCACCTTGTCGCCAAAGTCGCCAACCTTGGCCTTGCGGCCCTCATCCAAACACTTCCGAATAACAGAGTTGACAGTTTGATGGGCCGTCAGCGTTATTTCCGGTATGTCGATGTTCTGCTGCAGGTGCAGAAGTCCCATCTCCAGTTCGGCCAGCTTCTTCTCTACGGAGGGAGCCATCTTGTCGCCATCGCGATCAGCTCGTCCCGATTCCTTGACGTATGACTTGAAGTAGGGCGCCAGGGACTTGCTGATGAACGCGTGCAGCGTTTCGTACGGCGATCCGTCCGAGAAGTTGATTAGTCGCAGCTGCGAGTGGATCGACTTGTCCGCCTCCACAACCATGCCCCGCTTGATGCATGCCAGCGAGGCCATTCGGCTGTTGGTGAAGTGGACATCATTGCTGATCTGGTAGGTTACCTGCTCCTTCTCCTCCTCACCCTCGGCCGGTTGTTCGCCATCCTCTGTAGGGGAGGAAAAAAAGGTGATAATATGAATTTACTGCCTTACATACTTTGAACAGCATAGCTGTATATTAAAGCTTTTATTTATACTAACACATGACTGACCCAACTTCTTCCCACTCACCCACACTTAACACGGCCCATTTGGCATTGGTGCTCAATGGCACTGGCACGGCACTGACATCATTTCATTATCAAGGCTTCGACCTCCGGAAATTCAGCGGCCAAGGAAAAACCTTGGAAATTCGTACGCTCAAGGCTGGACCTTGACGCTGTCATTGCTCCCACACATGTGGCCCTGCCGCCAATGCCACGAACACTCCCATTGCCATTGCCAGGGACAGTGCCAGAGCCAGTGCCATTACCTTGCCTTCGGTCAATGTCAATGTCGGCCCCAAAGTCGCGAGCGAGTCAACGAACAGCCAACGAATCAGCAGCCCCAAGGTCGCTTCCGTAAACAAACTTGTTGCTGTGCCGGCAAACAGCTGTCAGCTGCTTTCCTACACTTTGTTTGTAAACAAACGGAAGCCGGCAAATGGGCTTGCAGTTATCGTTTCGGCAAAGTTATCGCTCTATCGATATCGAAGTGTGAGTCAGATGAGCTGACGTCATGCGCAGAAACTTGTTTTGATACCCTTCTTATAGGCATATTGGCTTTACTTAACACATATGT
>JAEIIO010042804.1:0-15427 GCA_018874655.1 Drosophila diplacantha | reverse complement strand
CTGTATAGTATATTGATTCATGTTTAAATGAAACTTCAAAGGATTTATAATAAGTTATATACCTTAGAACTATGAGTAACTTACTGCTCTGAGAAGCTTTCCTATAAATTCCTTGAACATTAAGGTATATTGTATATATTGTGTTGTATTTACACTGCAATATTTCCCCTTTTAATACCAAACCCCTCTAGCTGCGCCTCTTGGCAATTATTAGCTCATCCAAGATTTTTTGGGACCACTCACAGCCTTAACCTCATTTTCCGCTCCTTTGACAGGTGCTGCCGACTTGGTTTGCTTTTCCTGCATTCCCTCTGCCAGCAAATTGTTCTTTTACTTTGGTCTGGCTGGGGATGCACTTGCTGCGGGGATAACGAGAAAAACTCGTATGACAAATAGCCTGCGGCTTATACACAACGTTGAGAAGCTGTCATTGTCTAGATTCATGTTGCGTTTTCTTCAGCTGCTTTTTGTTCGCCTCGTTCCCTTTCACATGTTGTTTTTCCAATGTTGCCTGCAGTTTTTCTTTCCCGAGTCCCCACAGCCGCCGCTTCCCCCTGTGTTTTTCTTATCCCGTGTTGCCTTTTCTTTTTGTTTTTCCCCAACTACTTGCTGTTGCTTCTGCCCGGGTTTGTTGTGGCTTGGGTCTTCGTTCGCCGCTCCCCTGCTCCTCATGTGGTTAGTGCATCCACCTCCCACTCTGGCTCAAGGACACGCAGCTGCAGCTGGGGAAGGATTCGCTCCGAGTGCCATTAAAATGCACCCAAGGCTGTTGATTGGTAAAGGAAAAATGTAACATGTGGCTTGCCCAAACTTTTACTGGGCCAACGAGTGCGGGTTTGCAGGTATTGAAGAGGGGAGACCATATTGTTTTAAAGACCTGACACCTTTGGCATCGGTTCCCTGCTAAATGAACAAGCCAGCAATCTATTGCGGTTAAGTGGTCTCGGTTGATGTGGCAGGCTCTGATAAATGTCAGGGATAACAGGCAGGATGCAGGAGAAACTAGAAAAACTAGAGGGTCTCTGAAATTAAATTCAGGAAGATAATAAAAATATTCTATTCAATCAATCTTATCAATAAATCTTATTAAAGCTTAAAAGTTATTTTAAATAATTTAAATATCACGTTTTAATAATAATTTATTCAACACAAGCAAGCAAAATTGGTCAAAGTAATTTTCTGTTATCCTTGACAGCCTTAAAACTGTTTCAATCTTTTTGATATTTATGGTTACATATTTTAAGGTCATCAATACATATTCGAAGCTGCCTGCTCAGCCTGCTTAGATTACTAACAAGAACTGTTTCCACTTTCTAGCTGGAGGCCAGGCTTTGAAAACCACCTGTCAATGGCAGGCATACAAATAACATTAATTTGCAACGAGAGGACAAAACAACTCGGCCAATATCCTGCCACGCCCCTAAATGCGGCAGGCAAGGACGAACCAAGCGAACGAGCATCAAGGATGACGATGACGCATTGCGTATGCATCTGTCATGTGTATGACAGCGTCGCGCTTAAATAAATTCAGCAGAGAAGGCAGGCATTTAAGAAATGCCTACCAAATGCAGCGGATGGTAAATCGGGATGCAGGCGACCGACTGCCAGGAAGCCAGGCATCCAGGCGGCCTGTCAGCCAAATATATCCAAGTCTCTGACGACAGAGCCAGGACAGAGCCAGGCCAGAGTTTGGGCCAGTTGGCCAGCAAATGACAGCGTTGATGGACAGTTTTGTGCAATTGCATTGCATATGGTTAGGCCCTGTGCCAGTGACAGCCGCCCAGAGGCAGACTCATCATCGTCATCATCAGCGGCGGCGCTCGCAGTTCCGGAGGAGGGTGCAAAATCCGCTACAAAATAATATGCAAATGCAGCTAACCAAAGGGAGGAAAAACTCGGGGCTGCAATTAAAAGCTAAATGCACTGGACGATAGCGTCAAGTTACTACACAGCCAGCCATTAACCCACTGAAACTGAGGGAATCCATAGGGGAATTGTATTGGAGAGTGGGTAGGAATAAGTCTATGTTTGGGTTTAGGTTTAGGTTTATGGGAAACCATTTCCTTTTGCATAACCAAAGATCACGCCTTGCACTCTCTTGCAATTTGTCTCAAGTGTCCTCCAGTGCAAACCGGAAAACTCCTACCATTTTCTCCAGATTTCATTATTGGCTTACTCCCAGGACACTCAGCAGTAATGGGTTAATTAGCTCCGCTGCAGGACGCAACGCAACGGCAAAAACCGCGAGATATCAGACCAATTTAGTGTTATTGCAGTCGCATAACTCCAGAGATTGCCCACAGGACGCTGGGCAACCGAGGAGGGCGGACGGACAAGGAGGCCGCAGGAGCCAGAGCTCAGCGCAGGGACGCAGAATGCAGGACTCAAACAAAAGGCAAATGCGACAACGGCAACTGCACAATTAGCACTCGGAAACAACTCAGCTGGGCGGGCAAAGAAGTCGGGGGAAATAATATTGTCGACGCAACGGAAATGTAACTGGGAATTATTTAATTTGCAAACTACAATGCCCAGAGCAATCCAGAGAGCTGCACTCCATTGTTTTATGGCATTGTTTGAGGAGACGCAGGACCCCTCCCTTGGACTGCCATTGTCTATGCAACATAATTGTTATGATAACTGCTCCGCTCCACGGCGGCAACTGGGGAGTAACTTAAGTAAATGTCAGTGCTTCGGCTTCACTTCACTTTCCCGCTGCATGTGCAGGGCCAAGAGCCGCATATACATTCACGAATCCCAGCCCACAATCAGACATCTCAAAGGCCGTAAATCGAGACTCTGTCCTCTCTATCTCCGCCACTACTGTCCCACCTGAAGGCATTTATCAGATGCAGACAGCAGCCGTTGAGAAGACAAAAAAATGGCATTGACTTTGCCAAAAACGAGAACGAGCGAAGGCCGAAAACCAAAAACGACAAAAGAAAAACCGAATTCGGTGCTCAGTCAGGTGGGCTTTTGTTTTGTCTGCCGCCGTCTCGGCTTGACATTTTTCGGAAAACCCCAATGACAAGTTAATGAAAGTCTGCAAGCGCTTTGATAGTCGGACCTGCCAGCAGTGGATGCTGCGGAAGTTTCAAAATCGAAGAACAGATGCTCTAGGGAGCCTGGAAATTTCAAAGATATTTAAAGCTTAAAGTAACAATTTAAAATCACTATTTAACTGGTTACGTTAAACTGGAAAGAAACTTTAATTCGGTTTAATTCTTGAGTAAAAGATGTGGCATACATCTACCTGAAATCCTAACACTCTAAATGAGGGCATAAAAATGATTCACTCCAGTCAACCTGGCTTACCTGTCCGAACTGTTCAACTGCCATAATGACGCCATCATCCTTCCATGATCCTTCCAGCATCTATTTTGCATAATTCCCCATCCCGAAGCTCGGCAGCAAGGCCAATGGCAGTGCTGCTGGCGAAATGAAAAGCCATTTACCGAAAAACACAGACATGCTAATTAATGTTAACGGAAATGGTAATTAGAATTGGTTTGTCAGGCCGTGGAAAGGGCGACGACACGGGAACGAACCGGGCCTGGAGCCGGGGCAACTTGGGGCTGATATGATTATAACTTTTAGCCACAAATTCAACAAAACTTTGCGACTAAGTCGCCACAGTCTCGGCTCGCAGTGCCACCATCCGCCCACCTCAGACATATGTTGGGGGGACGCAAAAGTTTTGTGCATTCACCAGATAGTTTATAATTTAGCACGGCGTCGACGGCGCCGCGTTAAGCACACAAATCATTATGGCGGTGATAACAAAGCCCACGCTTTACTCTCTTTTTTTCTTTTCGGAAATACAGGCGGTGGAAAATTCAAAACAAACTGGAGGGGCGAAGGCCAGAGACAGTCAAATCCTTTTTAGCACCATAAATTAACTTCATTTCCGTGCCAGACGCAACACGACAGCCAGCAAACGTGTGTGGTGAGTTTTCAAATGACTCCAGGGGGCGGGAACGGGTATCTGAATAGGAGAGGGAGCTAAAGCGAATGATATAGGATCCTGTGGCGTGTAGGTTTTGGTTTAGCACATGAGCAGGGCAGGCAGGCAAGGACAAACAATGTTTACGGAAAGCAGCAAGAATGGCGAGAGATAAGTTTTTTAGTGATCAAAGAAGGAAAGTTTAAAGTGGATTAAAAACTTTGAATATTTCTAAATAATGTTTGAGTATTGTAAAGTCCAGTTTTTTATTTTACCTGCTTTGATTGTCAGGATTTAAAGAAAAACAAAATATATATACAATATAATTATTCAATGCCTGAATCTCTGAATCTGTCTGAATCTGATCACAGCTTTAAGCCAATTCCCGAAACTCCCATCACTTCATTGGCAGCACCAATCATTGGCCTGTACCAATAGCTAATGAAATTTTCCCACTATCAGTTTTGCAGCAACAGTGCGTATGCGTAATATTTGGTGCTCCAAGCACGTAACTCATACGCACGTCCATAAAAAAGCGAAAAGATAGAGAAAGTGCCTGATGAGCGAAGGGAAGAGAGAGAGCGAGGAGAGGGGATGGGTGGGAAGGAAATGCCTTCACACATATTTGCATGCGATAAATGCGCCGCACACACGCACCTACTCACACAAGACAGAGACAAACACGCACACGCCTACATATTACGCAAATTCCATGCTCAATTTCAGATTTGAGCAAACGGCATACCTGAGCAGCCTATTCCGACTATGTAGACACCCAGGCGCCCACTCGCCCACTCGCCCAGCCTCCCAGCACCCAGCCACGCCCTCTGGGAAGCCCAGCCCAGCCCCTTGCCGCAGAAATCAACTCTGCTTACGTGTCGCAATGATAACGTGTATTTTGATGCACAGGAAAAAATGTTATTGATACCTGGAAGTCATAGCAATATGTTCGTTAGCTTTTAGAAATATATAAAATTTCTTGTCTTTTTTAAAGATCTATTTAAGGTCTAATTTATACATTTTTTCTTTAGTTGTACATTTACATTTTCCATGTTTTCTTTCAAGTGTTCCGAATAAATCGAGCTAAGTGTGCTTGTGTTGGGTGTCCTTGGGTCCCAAGTTGAGAGCTCTGTCTCGGGGGCCTAGCCCAAAGTTTCACTTGAAAGCAAATTATGCTGATGACAACAACAACAGCAACAGGAACAACAACGGTGGCAGCAAGAGAAACATTGGCAATTGAGAACGTGCCACACACGTTGACGACAACTTTCCGGCACCTATCGAAGGTATTTTGGCATTTTTGGCGCAGCATACTTTTATGCCCCATTGATGAATTTTGAATGAATCGTCTGATGAAGAGAACAGCAGAGATTTGCCTATCGGAATGAGCGAACAGAGATTGTCACGCCAAGAAGATTAGATTGCAATGGCTGATGAGTAGCTTGTTTGCCAAAGGCTAAAGTGCACAGTAAAGAAAAATGACCTTAAAAGGTTTTGGCGGTTCCAAAGCAACCTTCTCTTAGTTCGTTTTATTTTCAAAATAAATTTTCTCAGTTAAAAGGATACAAGAGAATCCCCATTGTTTCAACTTAAATGAAATTCTAAGCTAATGTTTGCCAGGAACTTACCTGCTTATTTCTTAGTCATTTAATAGTTTAAATTCTTGTTAAATATCAAGACATTTAATACTGTAAATTAATAATAAACTTTTTTAAGTGTGCTTAGAAATGTGTCAAAACCTTTTCATTCTCAATAAAAAAAAGAGTATTATTAAATATGGTACATTTGGATTTTTCCTGTGTACCCTCTTAGATCCCCACATACTCTATATCCATATATAACATATATAGACAAGCCCTGTTCCCTCTTGTGAACCCCCAGCTAGAATAGACTATAGATTCAATAAGGCCCTGCCACTGCTCGCTCAGCTTATCTGCAAACAGATTTCCCCCAGTTTCGAGCCGGAACGCATTGCAAGTGATTTATGGCAGGCACATTTGAATTACTTCGCCTACTTCTCGGAGCGCAGATCTGTGTCTTTGGGTAATTGTGCCTCCAAGCCAGATCATATATCATTGTGTAGTGGTCCTGCATATGCCAGCGGCAGTTTAAACAACAAGTCCGGTCTGATTTTGTCAGTGACAGATATGTACTATATACCAAGGCTGCCACGCCATGTGGCAGATACGCGAATATACGCCGAAGATGTATCTCGAGTGTACACATTGTCAAATCTATCACACTTGGATAGCAAAACAGTTTCGCCTGAGATAGATTCTCGATGTTATTCTGTTTGCAGAGGCAATAACTGAGATGGCTTAGAATCAAATAAGAGCATAAGGAGAATATTTTCCGCAAAAATCACAAGCACAATTCAATTGAGCTCATAAATTCGTTACTACTACGTCAATCATACGCACTGTTGGCCGCCCAACAAGACATAGAGAGCAGGCTGCGTCAAGTTTTGCACAGTTTCTTCCTCTCAAAAATCGTAATAAAGCGAATATATGAAATAAAAGCAAGGGGAAAATCACAAGCTGCATTTTTTGTTGTGCATGCACAACTCGTATAATTGAAATAAACGTTGCCAGTGATAACAACCGCTGGGAAAACACTCGATTAAAAGACATCATCAATAAATTGCCTTTGTATAATAAACAATTTCAGTTTCTCCTTGTTTATGTGCAAATGAATTGAAAACATATATGGGAGTGTTTGTGTGTTTAATGCAATATTTGTATGAATGCATGCTGCTCCTCGTGGGTTAAGAGCTCGGGGCATGCGGAATTTAATGGCGTACACATATCGGTATGAAAGTGCTTTGGAGAGCTCTTTACGGCTCGCCGGCTCTCTGCTCTCGGCTTTTTATGGCTGTATGTAGTCCTGGCAATTGTGTACGGGTCACAAGGCGTTGACGAGCGCTCTGGGCCCCGGCAGTTGGGTAATTCTTTCGTTTTTGACAACTTTGAAGCTGCGACTCAGTTGGACACTGGGGAAGCGCACACATGACCCAAACAGGAAATGCTTTCAAAAAATTTGTCGAGTATTAAAAACTGCAATAAAGTTTTGTGGCCATAATGTGCTCTACAACCAAAAGTTGTTCAGATTTATAGTGAATTTTACGCCTAATGAAATCTGTTGAATTAAAAAAGTAAACTATGCATAGATTACTTTACGCTTTGTTAAATAGTTTTTTATAATATATTTTAGACATACTTTAACAGCTTCCGTAGGTATTACCTTTTGTTAAGGATATTTTCATTCCCTAAAAAGTTTTTCTTAGATTCCTGCACTTGCACATTGCGCCATATCATAGTTTCCTTACCCAATGTGACGCTCTTTCTGGGCGGCATCGTAAAAAAAGTGTTTACATTTCATTCATAAAATATCAATTACGGACATGTGTGACAGCTAAGCGAGTGTTTGTGTGCCTGGGTGTGGGCTTTGTAAGTCAAATCGATATCATGCGAATACGTGAGGACATCACAGTTCATTGCCGGAGCCGAGCTCCAGCCATCGCCTCTGAAAGTTGGGTGACATTTAGGGGCAATATGGTGCACAACACGCACCCTGATGGAAATTTAACGAGTTGCGCGTCAACGGCTCTCGGCATGCATAGCAGCACATTATAATCAGCTGCCAGTTTGGCAGAACAAAGAGACGAGTGGCTCATAAACAACTCGTTGGAAGACAACTATAAATTACACCTCTATAGTATCTCCAAACCCTACCTACATCTACATCTCTCTGATTTGCTCTTAGTTTAAGGCAAAACGTTCCTAAACGAATTGAAAACCAAACATCAAGAGCAAGCCCCTTTGCTTTGGGCCTGCGGCTCCTCCATTTAAGTGAATGCAGCCTGCAGCCAGCGCATAACCAAGTAGCTTGGCTGGCCAACTTGCCACCGCCCACCCGATCTGAGGCCACCCTATTTAACATCCGCTGGCCGCACCTGCTGTCTGCAGTTTGCCGCCCGTCGCCCGTCGCCCGCGCCCTGCACTTTGCCGCCTACTTTGGGGCGCCACTCAATTATTTATGTGCCCCTGCAGTGCTGCGGCGATGGAGTACGGCCTGTCCTCTCATATGAGGGACGAACTTTTTCGCCATCTCTGCACCGCGTCGGCAGCAGGAAATGTCTTTAATGTTAATGACTCCCAGTCCCCGCCGAGTCCCGGTCGCCGCAGAAGTTTGGAAAACGCTTAAGGCGGCTCTGCGGCAAGACAGACATGTTCCCATTGTGCCGGAGCTGGGAATCTCGCAGCCTCGGTGACAAGTTTCGCCGCTGCACCCAAACTTTTTAATACGTTATGCAGGCCCTCATTAAAAACGCATTAACTATGCAATGTAAATCATTATTGTGCCATAAGTAGCACTCAACCTCGGTCAGGGGCAACACGGTGCATCAGCTGGCGGCGCTATGTCATCCGATAATTGTTCCGGGATATACACATGTACATATGCAAGATAATGTCAGTGGCCGGGATATGAGTTATCGCTTTAAATGACCCCAGGTCAGAGGTCTCAGACGGAACACAGATGAGAGGTTCCGGGAAATCGTTGAATGTTTAAAAATTCACAAGCTAAATATGCAGAAATATTTATTTATAAACTTTGTATTATTATTGTAAATGTGTGTATTTTGAAGGAAATTCCCAAACTCCATTCCAAGAAGCACACATTCATTCAAACCAAACAATTTCTCACAATTTTCATTTTATCTGCTTAACATGTTAATAACCCCACCCGGGGGTCGGATGGCAGCCCAAAGGCCGCCCCTGGGACTGGCTCTCGCCCCCACCGAGCTGGCTGCAATAAATATTTTATAAAGGCCAGGCGACGTCAACGAGAACACGACGCGGGACACGGCAAATCCTCTACAGGTAGCGACCCTCATAAAAAAGGCAACTTTGTAGAAAAGATTGCGCTGATGTGCTGAAAATTCCTTCCTTCCTTCCGTCGTCGCGTCGTGTCAACAAACGGCAGAATAGGCCACACAATTGGCTGGCAGATGGCTAAGGGTCTGGCAAGGAACCAACAAAGGGGACTGTCCTCCAGCTCATCTTTGCGCCCGGGCAACTCACATGGGTCGCAGAGATTGCCCATTTCTTTATTCATTAGCATTCCTCCTTGAAGGGGGAAATACAAACATTAATATTAAATTCGGGGCCAGTTTACCAAACTAATTTGTTTGAGTGCCGGGAATGCTTAACAAATTTAAATAGTAAGCCCGGCAAATTAGTTTGTATATGGCCAGCAAACAAATCGGGGCCAAAATCTGGCTGCCTAAAGACCATTTCCGCTGTTGTCCCAGTTAAACATGCATTCTATTTGCTGTTAGCCATTAGTTGTCGCTGCTGAGCCGGGCTTTGCGATTTTATTTAAACATATTTCGGGCTTTTAACGAAATTTATGGCCCCGTGTAAATGAAAATCTGTGCTAAAATGTTTTTAATTGCCCCGCGCGAAGGATAAATCGATGGCAGAGTGATTTAATTTATGTGAGTTTAAACCAATTTCTAAACTAATTTAGCCTCATTATTGTCGGTTACCATGTGTATTCGCTGCTGGTGTTGTTATTTCTATACATTTCTTTAAAGCCTCGAAAAACCGAAATGCCCCGGAATATATACTACAAATTGACTGAAATTTAATAATGACCGCAAACACAAAGAACGACACCCGGGTGACCCCTAAAAAAATTACCTATCACCGCTTTGCGTCCTCGGAAAAAGGCAACCCCATTAACCATAACGCTTTGGCAATAAAAATAACAAGCCGCATCAAATTTTAAAGTAACGTTCAGCCAGGGAAAAAACAAACAAATATACGAGTAATTGCGCCGAAGGCAGCGGCTGTCTGAGCGTTGGTTTTTATGTTCGGGGTCCTTTTTATTGTGTGTACAATTACGCGAAACTTGAAGGACAATTTCCAAGGGTCGCCTGGGAAATTTGGTGACTGAAAATGGGGAAATAACCCTTATTGCATAGGATCTTGTGAATGGCACAATATTTGAGGAATAACTTAGGGAATTACTTAAGGAATTGCTTAAAGAATTAATTCCGTAATTAGTCATATTTATTTTCTCTGACTGTAATGTCTAAAAAATACTCAAATAAACGAACAGAACTCCAAGGAAACCAAACAAACCGGATCTGGCGTCCTAGCAACCTTCGCCTCTTTGTTAACTAGCAGTCAGGCAAATCACCGGCATCAAGGCAGATCAACATGAATATAACGTCGACAGTTTGGTGAGTTTGAGCGGATTTTAACCAAAGAAGATAATTGACTTGGCCAAGCCACACAGCTGGTGCAACATCTGGGACAAGGACACCATAGAGAACGTGGGCCCAGATGTCCTGTGCTTGCGCAATGGCAACATCATCAAGTTCATTAACATGCAGACCCTGGCCGTCAGCTACTTCAAGCCGGAGACAGTCGCCACCGGACTGAGCATCGGCGTCTTCACTGGCCACAGTCGCTTTCCGCTGTTCGCCTTCGCCGAGGTGGTCCTGCGCGGCCAAATCTTTGTCTACCGCTACCCGGAATTCACCAAGTTCAGCGTCATTCCCAGTGAGTATCAGAGAGGAAGTAGTTTCACACCTCGAGTGAATACAACAATCTCTGCGACCTCTTTTGGCAGAGGAATTTATTTCCTACTCGGACATTCGATTCTCGGACTTCGACATTCTGATTGGCGTTGGCGGACACCCCAATTTTCCGATAGTCGTGTTCAACTACCGCACCAGCGTCATGATCCTGAGGCAAAACACCAGGGTGTCCACCGTGCCGCGTAGCATCGTGCTGAGCAAAAACACGTTTCCAAGCATCGTGCAGTGCCACAAGCAGGAGATGACCATCCTGAACTACGAGATCTGCACCATTGAGAAGGAGTCCAACCTGCACAAGGTAGTGAATCTGGAGATAAACAACGACTTTATCAAGTCCGTCGGCAACGATCGCTTCGTCACCTTCAGCGAGGAAGACTTCCTGTATGTGGTGAATGACTATGGCAACATGTTCCTGGTGGAATTGGCTGGGTTCATCCTGAAGCCCCAATGGAGTCCGAAACGCGAGTCAAACCAGATAACCGTTCCCCGCGCACACTCCATAGTCACCCACCGCAACGGTCTGGTCATATACAACAATTTTGAAGCCATCTACCTGAAGAAGAAGTCCGGCTCCTTCCAAGTGGGTTCCCTGCTCTGCTATCCATCGATAGGACCCATTAATAGAAGCTACTTTTCCACAGGTTGAGTGGACGCTGGAGGCCAATCTGCAGGACGTCATCCGATTCATTAGCAACATGAATGGCGAGCTGTATGCCGAGCGGCGGCCAGGCTACATTGACCAGGTGGTGGCGGACAAGTCCGGAGTGCGTCTAGAGTGCGTGGTTTCCACCGGGCAACCGGTAATCGCATTCCGTGTGCTCCCCGGCCTCAAGGACGAGAGTGTGTGCGTGCTGCACAGCGACCGGCTGGCGATGCTGGACCTGGCCAAGGGCCACACCCTCAGCGAGGTGATGGTACCATTGGCCTGCGCCATGGCCAATCACCGCAGTCAGGCCATCGTGGCCGTTGGCACCGTGGACTCCCGCATTGTGCTGATCCAGTTCGAGCGGGCCACCATTGCGCACGAGCTCTGTGAGCTCCAGATGGAGACGCCGGGCGTTATGGACCTGGACTTCAACGACAACTGGCTGGTATTCCAGGACCAGAGCCGCACGATGCAGGTGGTCCAGGTCGAAACCAGGCCGTTCAAGCTGACGCACTATTTCGAGATGGACCTGCCGGAGCTGGAGCAGGTCTTCGTCCACTCATTCCTGCTGGCCGATGGGCCGCGCCTGATGGTCTTCATCCACCGTGAGCGGCACATGAAACGGCCGGGCACAGCCTCCGAGCTGTGGCTCCTCACCTGGGGCAAGGACCGGCGACTGCATCGCCGCGAGTATGTCCTGCCGAAGCAGTACAACTGCTTCTGTGTCCAGCCGCCGGTGGGGCGATGGGCTCTGATCGAGATCGTGGCCTCCGACTGCAACACCTACAATTTTGACCAGTTCACGCTGAACGAGCGCGACGAGGTGCAGTGGGTGGCCTCCACAAAGTCGGCGCATTTCAGCTACATTCTGGGCTTGGGCATGACCAAGCACCTGGTCACCTGGAGCCTCGGGGGCGTCCTCGTGCACTTTAAGCAGCACAAACGATCCAAGAAGCCGTTCATGGTGTGCCGCTTCCTCAACGTCGGCTTGCAGGCCGAATACTTAATGCGGGTCAAGGAGTGCTTCAATTCCAAGTGAGTAGCCCTGAGCTGGGAAAGATAAAAACTAAGTCCTGGTTTCGTCCTGTACCTCCCCACAGATATCTGATCATTCTGCTGGCCGACAGGAGAATGCGGGTGACGCGGCTGCCCTCGCTGGCAGACTCTGTGCAGGACAACACGGCCCTGCCGCTGCCCACGGAAGAGGGCGTTCCCTTGTACATCGAGCCAACGGTCCACAAGGTGGACACATTTGTGCCGCTAACCATGCGCCAGCAGGTGAAGGAGGAATACTCGCCAGCCGACCTGCTCAAGCAGGAAAAGATGTTTAGGCTGATCAAAAGGTTCTCCGACAAGGTGACGGAGCTGATCGACTACGACATCTCCAAGACCGGTAGGACTAAAGGCATCTTCAAGAAATTCTGCTTCCACTACCCCTGGCTGGACCGGCTCACCGAGGAAGCGCACAAGCTGTGCGCCCTGGAGCGCGCCTCGCTGCAGGAGGCCATTGAAGACCAGGCGCGCATTCGCGACTGGATCATGCGCCTGGTGACCCGCGACGCGTCCAGCATCAACTACCGGGTGCGTTCCATCTTCGCGGACGCCAACTTTGAGAGCTTCGCGTTCCGCCGCAAGCTGGAGATGGCCGAGTTCGATCGCTATCGCTTCTACGACCTCGAGGACCACATCCGGCTCTCTCAGGTCTCGCTGGCCGAGGAGGAGTTCCAGCCGCCTGCAGCCCAGACTCAGGGCCACGGCCCTCCTCCTGGAATGGAGGACACTGAGCTGGGCGAGGAGGAGGAAGAGGAGACGGGCCCCGCGGGACTGAAGGAGCTCAAGCCGTTTGTGGTGGAGGGAACCAGCGTGTACGAGCACATAATGGCGCCCGTCTTCCAGCTGCAGGACAAGAACATGGTCACCTCCAATCAGGTGTTCAACTACAACTGCAAAATCCGCTATTACCTGAGCGACCCCCTCAAGCAGGAGTTCAACAAGCTCTTCCACGAGGCCCAGCAGCTCAAACGGGCCACCATCGAAAGCGTGGTGAACACGAACGTGGTGCTCTACAAAATCTACGACAACATGAACATCATGTTGCGGCTGCTCAACATGGATCAGTTCGCGAAGCCCGACCTCACCGTGCCATCGCTGGAGCAGGACGAGGTGATCGAGCGGATCATGGAGGTGGACGACTCGGAAATCAAGGCGATCAATCGTCGCAAGCCCAAGACCATCGATACCGGCGGCAAGAAGGGTCGGCTGCTGCTTTGGAGCGTAGAGTTCTGGGCGCGGGCCCTCGTCGTGATGATGGACGGCGTGCTGGAGAAGCTCTGGGAGGAGGAGATCAAAAAGAACATACCGGAGCCGGAATTCATGGCGAAGAAGCAGCCGCACGAGTACAATCTCGAGGAGCAGAAGATCTTCCGCGCCTACGAGGAAGCGGTGCGCCTGCTGGAGCTGGACCGCCGCAAGTACCTGCGCATCCTGCACGAGAACGAGGAGAAGACGCTGGCCCTCAAGGCCTCCCAGATCCTAAAGCTTAACCAGCGCGTGGCCGAGCTAATGATCCTAAAGCTCCAGTACGACTTTGCGCTCAAGCAGGGCCAGGTGCGTCTGCTCACGCTTGAGAAGACAAACTTCAACCGCGTGCAGCTACGCAAGCGCATCGGGATGTTCAGCCGCGATGTGGACAAGCTGAGCGACCTAATCAATCGCTTCAGCCTGCTCCTCGATTTTTGGGAAAAATCCTTGGCGGATATGAGGACGCGGCTAGAGGCCCAGCAGACCCGCGACCGGGCAGTAGAACGGCATTTCCGCGCCAACTTTCTTCCAACGGTACCGCATGCCACCCACGAGATGACCAAGCTCTTCAAAAAGCGCCCCAAGCTGCCGGCTAAAGTCTTCAACTCGGTGCTCATCTGCATGGAGGCCTCCAACAAGCTGAGCGGCAAGCCCAGCCAGCGCACCCCGTTCCCGCTGCCCCCCGACGTCCTGGACTTCCTCAACCACCTGGCCGAGTTCGACCAGCCGAAGCAGTGCCCACCGCAGGTGGATCCCAAATCCTGGGACACCTTCGTCAAGCTGCGTCGCCAGAAGATGGAGAGCGAGATGCGGCTTAAGGGCATCGGCTTCCAGCTGCTGGACAGCCAGACCTTCTGCGGTCTCCTACAAAAGAGCATAACAACGCTGCGCGAGGCCAAGGTGGAGACGCAGTGCAACTGGGACGAGAGCGTTCAGCACTATGTGAGTTGTTCCCTACATACTTTCAGGCTCTATACAAAATATGAATAATATCATATGACTGCCACACATTTTGTTCTCACGCCAACAGCTAGAGGGCATTCGGAATATGACACTTCAGGTGACTCTTACGATGGGCCAGGTGGAGGTCAGTGTAATGGGCGAGTTCACCAACCTGTCCAACACGGTGCTCATGCACATGGACGACATAAACGATGTGAATCGCCAGATTCAGGTGAGTTTTCCCAGAGATATGTACCTATGAGGAATGACTCCACGCATTGCCCGCATCTAGGAAGCCGGAAATATGAAGATCAGAGCCATGGAGCGTGTGGCCATCTTCCGCCGCCAGGTGATCTTCAAGGAATGGGAGCACAAGCTGTACAAGGCCAACATAGCCTACCTTAAGTACATGCTGGACGCCATCGAGAGGTGCAAGGTCTCGCTGGAGTTCCTCACCATCCTGCGCAACTGGGATAAGGTGAAGACCGAGCGCCAGAAGTACATAGCCGGGGCCATCGAACGCGTCATTGAGCAGAAGATCGCCGCCTTCAGGAAGCAGATCGATCGTGTGTAAGTCCCCCTTTATTCCCATAATCTATGGCAATTCCGGAACGAAAACAAACTTGTTGCCATCCCAGGAATCTCAAAATCGACTCGGTGAAGGCCCAGACCCTGGAGGTGAAGCAGAGTAACCACGCCATTGACTTCAAGATAGAGCGGATCAAGGTAGACGTCACACTTCAGAATTCCCTCCGCGACACCATGATGGAGGAGAAGCGGGATCGCGAGCAGCGCGAACGGTAAGATAACCTATGGTACACTGAGAAATATTTATAAGAGTGCACTTAAAAAAATTTGATATTCTCACAGTTTGAACAACATTAGTTGTCTCTAGCTACAGTCTACGAGGGTGGTCCAATAAGTACTCAGCCTACAAAAGAAAAACCAAAATTTTGGAAAAGTGATGATTTATTTTTTAACATAGTCT
>JAEIIO010042692.1:0-11799 GCA_018874655.1 Drosophila diplacantha | reverse complement strand
CACACAAGTTTTTCGATTTGAAATTAATGCTTTTTTGGCTTAGTTATGATATTTTACACTTTTACATTTATGAAGCTAAATAAGGCAAAGCTCATTTTAATTAATTAAGAGAAATATTGGCAAGCCTTTTCCCTGGTGTATGCATATATTTGCTGGGCATTTTTCATATGAATATGAATTGCTTGCGGTTGCATCAAGTGGCACGCGAAATGCACTCAAAGGGCATTCAGACGCACTCGCCACACTCAGTCGCAGACAGAGATCAGACTTCATTTGTGCTCGGCGATTCATTTATTGGGGGCTTATTATTATTTTAGCACTGATGACCAGCTCACATGTCCACGTACGATTTATTGTGGGAAATTATCTACACAAAAGACATTTTCCCTACTGTTTTTGGCATGAATACAAGCCACAGAGCACAGCTTGAACAGTGAAAATGTCTCGATAAATTTGGGTAAATAAATGAATTAAAGATCAAGAAAATATTTATAAAATAATCAGGCACAATCCCTGATAGAACAAAGAAAGGCATTTTAATGAAACCTCCACTTCTTCCCCGTCTCCAGATTAAAACACTCCTTCTGCTTCAATTTTTGAAATAAATTTGTTTATTATTGTTGCTTGACTTCCATATTGTTTTGTTTCTTTTCGACTCCATTGAGTCTACGTTTCCTTCGCTTGTTCAGTTAGTTCTTGCGATTATTTAAAATAAATTTTCACTTACACACTAAATAATGGGCCTTGTTCATTTTCAAACGAAAACTGTCAAATGAGAAGTACATCTTTTCACAGACTGCTCCCCGGCTCCGTCCAATATCCGCATATATTTGTGTATACGTAGAAGTCGTTATTAATTTGCATAAGTGGCATTAGGAACACAAAAATCTTATAACGTATTTATCCGTATTCGTAGCTATTCTGTCACTGGTCTAACGTCGTTGTGGCATTTTGTAAGTGAGTGGGAATGAAAGGTGTTCGAGGAAATTATTAATCGTGACTTGAAATGCTCAAACATTAAATGGTAATATTTGGTTTCCTTTCGTTTTAAGTGAATCCTATAAAATGGAGATTTAAAATTGGGTTTAATTGGTTTCAAGTGAAATTTTATTTTGAATGGCAATTTATTGCCATCGGATGTTCTTGCTTATTTAAATTTAGCTAAAACTTTGCGAGTAACTTTTTTGCTGGGGCTTTGTTCTGTACAAAACTTAAAAACTAAAAAAATGGAATGTTATTTTATAATTTCTGCCTGTTTTGTTTTTTCCCTTTTCAGGTTTATATTTCGTAATGCTTAGTGAATATTTATTAGTAGTATCTCAATTGTTTTAGGCCATTTGCATTGCTGTTGTTTTTGGTGTTTTTTTTCACTTGTTTTACTTTTTAATAAATTCTCTTGGGATGTGTTTTTTCTCGTATTCGATTCACGAAACTTGTGTTTCATTGTGTACATTTATATAGGTATTTATATATGTACACTTCGCAGTCAGACATGCGAAATTATTATTTATTCATGTATATTTTGTTTGCTGTTTGCTTAATGAAAAAATATGGAAAATAATAATATCCCCTTTCCTGCTGCTGCTGTTTTTGCTTTCCTTTGAATCAATACACTGCCGTTGTTCCTATTTGCTCTTTTGTTGTTTTAATGACATGCCATTAAATAATTTCATTAAATGCTTTGTATGGGCCACGGACAACGAGCAACATTTCAGCAACACAAAAAATATACAAAAAATAAAAAGACAGCCTGAAAATATGCCCCATTGAGTGTTTGTTTGGTTTTATTTCGCATTTCCTGGCGGTTTCTTTAGCCAGTTGATGCGGCAAATAACAAATTACAGCTTGTAAATAGGGAATTTACTCTGAGGAACAAAAGAATGGGGTTTTTAAAGGATATTCTAATGAAATTAATATTACTTTTTGCTAATTTTTAATTGTGTGCTTCAATGCGTACTTAAACCATTCTGGGATTGTGTTAAAAAATATCCTCGTAAGCTGTAATTGCCTTTCGGGCTGTCCATAAATCCCTACTTTTTATGCCCAACATTGCTGGCCTGCGCGGTGTTATTTAAATGAAAAAATACGAGACCATTAAGCCCGAAACTGCGCTGAATGGTGTTCGGATTCGCATTTGCCCGATCGGGCTTCGATTGGGGGCTTAATTGTTATCAACGGCAGCCTCATCGGCGGCTCATCATTATCGCATTGCCAGCGCCGGGTCGGGGTATGATTTACTATAATTTTATTTTCAATTCGTTGAGTGTCGGCTATTAATATTATTATTTTAATGCATATATAGTTCTCGTGTGTGTGTTTTCATCGCAGCCATTATTATGACTTTTTATTGTTTGCAGCATTACTTTTCACGCGCTCTGCGTGTTCGTCCTTCGGCTCCCCTCGCATTGTTTGATGTTTATCGTACAATTTCCTTACATGCTAATTAATTTTCCTGGCTGTCGGATGCTGGCGGGAGGTGGTGGTGTTCGGGGAGTGGCGAAATGATTGGGATTCTGTTTCTCGATTTGTTTGGGTTTCATTTTTATTCAACATCGTTCTCGCTTATATAGTATCTGCGGCCGGTAGGCAATATTAAATAAATTAGGCAATTACTTGTTATTCGTAACTATGTATGTACAGGCCCCTATGTAAAAACCGTTTGGTTATTCTTTACAATGGTTAACTGGCTCTCAATCGTCGTACCTTGGGGAGTATTTACAGGGGTTTATCGGCTTAATTTTCATCTATTTCAAGAACTAAAAGTATCAGTCTGTTCGAACCATCCCAAAAAGTGTGCCAACGCCTGCTGGCCTCTCCTCGTCGTCTTTCCACTAATTTAGAGTTAGTTTTAGTTTAAAGGGGCTTCGGTTTCCTTTTTTAGGTTTTATAAATTCACTGGTTGCGCAGTCTGTCTCCTGCTGTTTTTGCTCCTCGAACCTGGGCTCAACCCCGTTACGCCCACAGGTTCTTCTGCTGATCCAGGTCCTCGTCCTCGTCGTCGTCGTCGTTGAGGCTCAGGTTGGACTCGTAGTGCGTCAGCTCCGGCTGGCGGCTGTTGTTGCTGCTGCTGCTCATGGTCACGCTGCTCTGGGTGCCGCTCTCCAGCAGGTTGACCCCAATGGAGCCCCCGCCGCCGCCGCAGTTGCAGAGCAGGTCGTCGTCGCCGTTGCACGTGCAGGCCTTCTTGCAGCTGTAGGCCCCGGCGACGGCTCCCCCGGGCGCCACAAAGTTGGAGCTGAAGCTGGAGGGCAGCCCCGAGGCGGCGCCCTTCACCAGCTGCGACCGCTTGCCGGTGCCGGCGCCGGCGCCGGTGCCCAGGTTGATGCACTCGCAGTTGGCACTGCCCCGGATCTGCTGCTGCTTGGCGTAGTCCACGCTGTCGTAGGCGGGCGCCGCTCCGCCCACGCTGGGCAGGTAGCTGGGCACCGCGTACTCGTGCTGGCTCCTCCGCTGGCCGGCCGCGGAGGCGTGGTGCTGGTGGTGGTGCTGGTGCTCCAGCGTCTTGGCCATCCCGGCCACACTGAGCTCCCGCTGCTGCTTCTTGGACAGCTGGTTCATGGTGTTGAACTTGCAGGCGGCCGCCGCCGCCGAGGCCGAGGTGGGGATGGCCTTGTAGCCGCGTCCCCCGGTGGCTCCGCACTCGTTGATGGTGGCATAGTTGTTGCCCCCACAGTCCGCATAGCGGGCGGCGGGCGGGGCAATCACGCCCCCATTTGTGGCCTGGTACTCGTGGCTGGTGGCGTACATGTTCACCGAGGGAGTGCGGCCCGCCAGGCAGCCGGCCACCACCCGCTTGTTGTTGTTGCTCCGGGCATTGGGCAGGGGCAGGGCCAGGCGCAGCTTCTGCCAGAACTTCTTGTCGTCCCACTCGATGCAGGTGCTGGTGCGCAGGTAGTGGCCCATGTCCATGTCGATGTCGCGTTGCGGCAGATCCCCGTACAGGATGAACACCACGCGCTTGCGGCGCTTCACCAGCTCGTGCAGGGCGCTCTTGTACTCGAACCGGCTCCACTCGTTGTACAGGAAGTTCTTGGACAGCACCAGGACGAACTGCTTGGCGCTCTCGGCGGCCTCGATAAGAGCGTCTGTGATGTAGGCATTGGTGTTCACGTCGCGGTAGTGCAGGCACAGCCGGTAGCCGATGTCATTCTCCAAGGTCTGGGCCAGGATCTGGTTCACAAAGTGCTCGTCCTGCAGGCTGTAGGCGAAGTAGGCATCGTTGGGCCGCTCCTTGTCCAGCTGGTCAACGAAGCGCGGCGTCTTGTAGCAGAAGTTCATCAGGCAGCTGGTGGAGTGGGCCCACATCTTGAGCTCGTGGCGGTAGCAGAAGAGGCCAAATATCAGGCCGAAGAAGGCCACAAAGGCACAGGTGGCCACCAGGAGCAGCGGGAGCAGGCCCTCGATCTCGTTGGTGTGCATATAGTGGGCCACGCCGTCGCGCAGGGTGCACTTGGTGCCGTTCTTCTCCCGCAGCACGCTGGTGGCATTGTTGTAGATGCAGCTCACCCGCGGGGCGTCCACTATCTTCTCGGAGCTCTGGGCCAGGTAGTTGCGGAACCGCGCCAGGTAGCCGCACTCGCAGCTCCACTGGTTCTCCGCCAGGCTGATCTCCACCAGGTAGGGATTGGCGCTCAGCTGCCACACCTCGAAGTGCATGAGGCGGTTGCCGTCGAGCCGCAGCACCTCCAGCTTCCTCAGCATCTGGAAGCTGCCGTTGGCAATGCTGGCTATCCTGTTGGACTGCAGGTACAGCTCGCGCAGGTTCTCCAGGTTGTGGAACTCGTTGCCCTCCAGGCTGACTATGTGGTTGTCCTCCAGGTGCAGGATCAACAGGCGCTTCAGCCCGCTGAAGGTGGTGTTGTATATGTGGGCCACGTTCGAGTTGTTGGCGTAGAGGACGGCCAGGTTCTTGCGGCCCAGGAACGAGTGCCCCGCCAGCTCCACGAAGTTGTTGCCGTCGATGTACAGCTCGGTGGTGTCCATGGGCACGCGGCGCGGCATCTCCGAGTAGCCGGCCCCGGAGCACTCCACGATGTTCGTGGACCAGGTCTGGTCGTGGAAGCAGGTGCAGTTCGTGGGGCAGGTCATCTCGCAGTCGCAGGCGTCGAACTCGCAGCAGTGGCACACCGCGAAGCAGTGGGTCTTGTAGGTGCACAGGAAGTGCTTCGGCTCGGCCTCGATGAGGGGGATGTAGGCGCGCTCCCTGTTGTTCAGCAGCTTGCAGTATATGGTCTCCAGATCCATTATCCTGGGATACTGGCGGGAGGCGATGTGGTTCACGTTGTTTATCTTCTGCAGCCAATCGATGTTGCAGTCGCAGGTGAAGGGATTGCCTCCGATGTAGAACTCCGGCAGGGGACGGTGCTCCCACACGGGCAGGATCCGCAGGGACTTGATGTCGAGGGTGGTTATCTGGTTGGCGTACAGATCCACCCTGGTCAGGTTGGTCTTGTGCATGAAGGTGTCCGGATCCACGGTGGTGATGAGGTTGTCGTTGAGGAACAGCAGCTCTATGGAGTTGGGTATGGAGCCGGGCCCTATGCGCTGGATCTGGTTGAAGCTCACGTCCAGGGTCTGCAGTTTCAGGTCGGCGTCCAGGCCGAACCTGTTCGACAGGGAGCTCAGGCGGTTCTTGTGCAGATCCAGCCACTGCAGGGTGGCGGGAACGTGGCCGTAGTCGAAGCTCTCCAGGCGATTGTCCGAGATGTTCAGCCAGAGCAGGGAGGGCATGTTGCTGAACAGACCGTTGATGTCGTTCAGGTCATTGCCATCCAATCGAATGGCCTGAATGCTCGAGGTCATCTCGAAGGCACCGGGCTCCACCACGGCTATGCGGTTCCTGGCCAGATTCAGGATCTGCAGGCTGGGCAGGTCCCTGAACGTGTTCATCGTGATGTTCTCCAGGTAGTTTCCAATCAGCCGGAGGCCGTACAGATTTCCCAGCCCCTTGAAGGCACTCTCCTCCATCACGGTGATCATGTTCTCGCCCAGGTCCACGGTCCTCAGGTGCCGCATGTTCCGCAGGGCCAGCGGCACGGTCTTCAGCTGGTTGCCATTCAGGTTGAGGTCCTGCAGGGCACTGCAGTTGCGGAAGGCGTCCGGATGCACGCCAATCAGCGCATTGTTGTCCAGCGAGAGCAGCGACAGGACATACAGGCCGTTCAGGGCATAGGCGTCCAGGTATTTGAGCTTGTTGTGCGACAGCAGCAGCGTGTGCAGGTTGTTCATGGGGGCAAAGGTGTCGGCGGCTATGTTCTCCAGCTGGTTGTGGCGCAGATTGAGGATCTGCAGGGTGTACAGGTCACTGAAGATCTCCGGCTCCAGCTTGGTGAGCTTGTTGTGGGACAGGTTCAGCAGGACCAGGCGGATCAGGCCCACGAAGGTGTTCTTGTCGATCCAGGTGGAGGTTATCTGGTTCATGGACAGGTCCAGGGCCTGCAGCTGGTCCAGGTTCGAGAAGAGCTGCGGATTCAGCACACTAATCGAGTTGTTCTGCAGATACACCTCCTGGATGACCTTGGCCTGCTCCGAGAAGAGCTCCGTGGGCAGGGCCACGATTTTATTGGAGCTCAGATTCAGGATCTGCAGGTTTTTCAGTCCACTCAGCGCCTTGTCGGCTATCATGGAGATGCCGTTGTTGTTCACCGACAGGACTCGCAGGCGCCTCAAGGTGCCAAAGCCATTGGCTGGCAGGACAACAAAGTCGTTGTGGCTCACATCCAGATACTCCAGGTCCAGGGAGCAGCTGCTGCTGCTGCTGCTGCTGGAGCTACTGCCGCCAGTTTTCCTGGCCGATTCTGTGGTGGAACTGGACTCCGTGGAGCCACTTGGAGATGCCTCCTTGCTGCGGTCCCGGAAGCCCAGCTCATTGACGTCCTGCAGGCGGTTCTCACTCATGTTCAGAGCCGACAGCTCGGACAGAGTGCAGAAGATGTTGTCCGGCAGGGACCAGATGTTGTTGGAGCTGAGATCCAGTCGCTCCAGCCTCCGGGTCACCGAGAAGGCCTCCGCCTCGATCTCAAAGTTGAGGGCCGGCCACAGGATGTTGTGGGTGCGCAGCGTGAGGTTCCTCAGCTGCTCGAGGCCATCGAGCACCTGCCGACCCAGGCGCCCCAGCTTGCAGTACTGGATGGACAGCTGCTGGAGCCGGGCCAGGTGGGCGAAGGACTGCGCCTCCAGCCTGCTCTTGGCCATGATCTCGTCGTTGCACAGGATGTGCAGGGCCACCGTGTGCTCCGCGGGAATCACGCTGAAGTTCGTCGTATCGAACTCGCTGTTCACCGTCCGCAGGTTGCAGGTGAGCGCTATCTCCGGCTGGTCCAGGCCAGCGGCCGGCATGAAGTGGCAGTCATCGGGGGCGTCGTACAGGGCCTGATCCCCGCCAGAACCAGAGCTGAGGGGACGCAGGGTCCTGGCCGGCGTGGCGGGCTGCATCAGCTGGGTGTTGGAGACGCCGGCCTCGCCCATGATGGCGTTGGAGTGCGACTGCTGCTGGTGCTTGCTGGACAGGGACTCCGTGGTGTGCTGCGCCTGCGGCTGCTGCTGCTGATCCTGGGCCAGGACCGCGGGCAGGACGAGGAGAAGTAGCAGCGTGTAGTGGATCATGGTGGCCACTCGAACTTTATGGACCCGAAAAGGTGCGGAGGAGGGAAGTTGTTGTGGGATTGTGGGAGAAACGAAAAGAAAATCAATTCCACTGGCTGGCAAAGGAAAAGTCTGCGCACATATTTTCGGCTTGTGCTTCCCCAGCTTCAGGCCAGATTTTCCCAAATTTCTTTCGTTTTTTAAGTTGGTTAATTGTGTTCTCTCTCTCTCTTGCTGGTTACACCCGGCACATTTTCTAGCACTTTGGTGTTGGCTTTTTAAATTTGAATTTTCCTTCGGTTTTTCGTTTGGTTTTTCGTTCTCAATTTGAATTTTTGGTTGCTTGGTTGGTTAATTTCGAAACTCGCGTCGCGTCTGTAGGAACCTCTGATGAATTTTAATTTAGCTGCGGGCGCGAATTCTATTATCACTTTTTCGTCTGAACCCGAACCCAATTTGTTGTGTGTGTGTCTTGGTTTTCTGTGCCTTCTGTGGGACTCGAGAGTGGTGCAGCCCGATGGGTTTCCGGTTCGTAAGGTAACGCGCACGTTGCTGGTTTTCGACTGACTGCCGCAACGTGCGCAACTTCTCTTTTAAATAGAGAACTCGGCCGAGCGAGCGGCCGAGCCGAAGTCGCCGCCGAAGCGAGCTGGAAAAGCAGAGCCTTTCGGCTCTGCACGGTCGGGAAATTCTCTGGCGAGAGAGACAGAGAGAGAGAGCAGGACTCTCTGCGGAGAGCGTGTCGAAAGGGAAATTCGCTCTGCCTGAACGGAGGCTGGGAAACTGCCTGGCTCTCGCCTCATCTAATCGCATCAAACAGCTGGCGTTGGTTCGTATTTTCTTTTATTTTTTTTTTGATTTTCCTGGCCTCGTCCTTCCTTCGTATATCCTTTATTTTTTGCCGCCGAATCGGAGATATACCCCCGCCGCGCCCTGCGGACGGCGACTTCGCTGCTGTCTCTGTTTTGATAATGAAAATATATGATGTGCATGGGCCAGCGCCAATCTTCATACAAACGTAATTTATTTTTATGCCATGTTCATGTGGGTGTGTGTGCGCGGAGGAGGTCCTTTCGGCTCCTGCTCCGCACAAAAATAATAATTCCTCACATTCCATTAAATTACAATAATAATTTTAATTAAACTGCTTTGTTTGCGCCTCATGTAGCAATTCCTGTGGCCTCATGACTTCTTTTTCGCCAGCCAAAAAACTGTCTCCCCATCAGGTTAATGATAATGATTATGGATCCGCATTATGGGTCCTTTGTTTGGGTCCTGTGTGTGTCCCTGCGTGTGTGGATTTAGGCAGAGTTGTTTGCCTTAGTAGTTCAGAGAGTTTGGCCGGACTTGGGGCTCTTACATATTGAATGTATTTTAAAATCAAATTTATATCATTATTTTATGAACAAGGTTATATAATTATACAGTTCATAAATTAGTTTAAAGCAGTATAAACTTTATAAATACTTTGCTGCCTTGACATATGGTTCATCATGTTCTGAGGTTTCATGCCTAAGGACATCTTACCTGCTCAAGAAACGTCAGAAATTCCTCAAGAGAAAATCATCCATCAAAAATATATGTTCCAAGGGTTAATTTATAATGGTTTCCTATTCCTTTGTTCCAGATTTTTTAACCTCTGCGCCCTGCTTTATTCGGATTGTTTAATATTTGTTTGAAGGCAAATATATTGATGGATCACCGCAGTGGAATTGAAAAGCGATTCCTTTGATGGAACACTCCGTCTTTCACGACTAATTCCCAAGAAAACAGCTGCCCCTGGGCAGGCACTTTATCTGTGAGTAATTTTCCTTAGCTGGCTGGAAAGTTTACCCATATCCAGGGGTATGTGGCCCCGGATATTTTTGTCGCCAACGAAAGCAAACACAAAAACATTTCTAGCAAATTGCGTCAGCCCACCGAACGGACGCCCGCCACCCACATTCGTGCTGGGCTAATGATTTGCCTAATGTTTCTAACAATTATGTGGCTTGGCCACACAAAAGAATATATTATGTAAGTTATTAAAATTATATCACCACACAGCAGCAGCAGAAGCAGCAGCGCCACGAACAGCAGCCAAGTCTAATAAGCCTCCTGCACGGTGGGAAAATGTTTTAATATTTGTTTGATGAAGTAGAACTATAAATGTTGGTCTTTTATTTAGAAATAGCAGAACTAGGAGAAGTATAAATATTTATAAGAATATATACACATGTAGGTAAATAAAAGGTTTGAATTTGTAACCAAAAATGTCCTAGTTATTACCCTAGCCTCGAGAGCAAGGTCACACTGTGGCTAAAGTAGAATTTAATAAGAGTTATTGGGAAATATATTTTATTATTATTTTTTAACTATTTTAAAGTACCCCCAATTGATTGATTCAAAAGAATTTTCATCCCTATGTTATTTTCCAGCTAGTATATTTATTTTCTGCCAGTGTGCCCCTTACTTTCCTCACCTTCGGGCTTTCGCAGGCTCTTTCAAATGTAAATGGCGGCAAGGACGAGGTTTTTGTGGCCCGCTTTTCCTTTGTGTGTTGGCGGAGCGGCACATGCAACCAAGGAGGAATATTTCTTCGCCGGTCTCATTCTTTTTTTTTGGTGGTTATCAATTTGGTGAACGCTTCTGGCTTTTGTCCGTGGTCCTGGTCGCAGCTCCTTTATTTATGTGCTCCATAACGAAGGTTTCTTTCACTCTCTTTTTTTTTTCTTGGTCACACGAATGACAAGATTTTCATCAACGTCATTAATATTAACTTTTGCAATAATTCTCGAGCTGTGGAAAATTATGAGAAATGACCCACAAGATAAAGCGGGAGTCTGGGCGCAGAGCGGAGTCCACTTTTCGACAAAGCCATAACTCTCGGGCTGGAGATTGGATTGGTTTGCCGGTGGATATGCCACTAGTGGAGGATGTCCTTGCCGTGGCATTAGCCTGACGCCTGGACGGCTTTCAAGTCAATCTTAATTGTGGCTCTGTGCTCCGGACTCGGCCTAATGACAGCATTTCGGATTACTTTCACTCAAAGCCAAGGGGGAGAGCCTGGAAAAAAGGCGGCTGGCTGCATATTTTATGGCGCCCAAGGAGCTTTGCGAAGGCACTGAGAAAAATATATAGGCTAGACTGTAGGGTAAATTACTAGAAAATATGTACTTCTTACTCTGCTAACTTTGTTTGTGAAGAGTGAATTTATCTCTAGCTCGCTGGCATGGAAATTAACTAATAAACCTTTAGTAAAATGCATAAATTCCCCTCAAATTCCTCTCAATGTACGCCGAGGTGAGGCAGGATACACCTCCCCATCGTTCGCTCTCCTTCTAGCCAGGACAAAAATCACAATTAAATGTAACAATTGCGTCTCTGGGGGCCGCAGGTCTCAGGCTCGGTAACAAGAGCATCAGACTCGGTTGCCTCCTGTCAGTTGCTTGTCCGATGCCAGCTTAAATTGCCCATACACGTCACAGAGCCACCCAGGTTGTCCCTCCTCCGCCCACCCAGCAGACCCGCTCAATGCCATCCTTCTTATCCCTCCCACCCACAGAAATCAGACGTCCCCCCGATCCTTTTCGGGCAGCTTTGGCTCGTCCTCGTTTGTCGTTTCTCTTTCACTCTGTTTGCGTTTATTAATTGTTGCCTTTATTTTGGCCTCATTTTATTTGATTTGGTTTTCCTTCGACTCTGCCTGCCGGGGCTTCCTTCAGCCTTCAGCCTTCAGTATTCAGTCTTTTTTCTGCTCCCTTTGTTTTCACTGGCAGCAGCTATAAAGCCAAACCTAATTGACTTATCTTGCCATGGGTTTGCTAATTTCTCGGCCATTGTGTCCCGCAGTCGTGGAGCTTCTTCGGGCCATAAAAATGGCCAGATAGCCGGATAAGTCAGTCAGTGAGGCATTTCGGGCAGCTCAGACAGGCGGATAGGAATCTTCAGCGCACTAATTAGCAATTGACATGAATTGCTCATTAGCAGCAAACTAAAGCTAAAAATTTTCCTAGGCTATCTGTGCTAGCTGCAAGTCCGAGTATTCGTATCCGAAAGATAACAGACAGGATAAAAAGTGTCTGTCATTTGCTGCTGCTGCGGCTGCCTGTGTCCTTAATCTCTAAATACACTTGTAAAAAATGTCTAATAGAATCTAGTGACACTTGGCTGACACACATCAGGGCAGAGCTGTCAACTGTTGTTATGTCTTCTTTGGAACAAGTCGGAAGTATA
>JAEIIO010042664.1:0-21216 GCA_018874655.1 Drosophila diplacantha | reverse complement strand
ACTAATAGTCCTCTCCTGTACAGGGTATCTACCCCATCGTTTTTTGGCTTAGCTTTTCTGGCCTCTTCCGGCTTTTGTTTTTATTTTGTCTAACCCCCAATTTAATTTAACTAAACTGTCAAATCAAAAGCTCAAGCCAAACACACACACAAACAAAATTCGAAAGAGATGGAGAATTAACCAGGCGCTCAAAGCCAGCTAAGAGACTGGGAGCTCCGGTCGGGTGTTTAGCCATAGGAGCCGCAGTCCCCCAAGGAGCGAAGGCTCCAAGACAGGCCAGAGCAGGAAGCAGATGTGGCTATGGCAGTGGAAATGTGGAAATGTGGAAATGGAAGCGGAGGGAAAGCTGTCAACCTAAGCGGCTAACACTTGTGTGTGTCAATTTTATTTGATGAAAATACAAACACAAACAGAGGCAGATAGAGCCAGATAGGGGAAGCTGGCTTGTTGCTATTTGTAGAGCGTCCTGATTGCTGTCGCAGGCCAGTGAGGCAGCCAGGACACTCCGGGCCAGCTGCCATGCTGCCAGGCTGCTCTTGTGGTCCCCTTTTAGGGCCAAGTGTTATCGGTAAACAAATAAAAAATACAGAATGAAGAAGAGCACAGCCCATGGCCGCCTGTGTGTTTACTTAAGGGATAATTTTCCACACACACACACTCCCATGCACACCACTGCCACTCACTCCATTGTTCGAGAGCAATTCCCCAATCTTAATTCACTCAAATTCGATTATTGCTCCGTGCACTTTTGGGCTCTGAGGTTAAAATAAACTTTCCAGCCAAGAAGTCATTTATTTCCACGTTTAAATGGCAAGAGCAGCAACTTTGTGGGGATGGTCGGCGGAGCGGAAAAGCGAGGAAAGTACCAGCAATAAGCAGCAAAGCAACAATAACAATAATGGCGGGAAAATAAGAGAGCCAGAGGAATTGTTTGGGGAATTGAGAGCAGCACGAGTGCAGGCAAGTGCAGGATATAAGATCAGGGGATAAGCCCGAGGAAGCGATTTGACTTCCCTGGCCGGGATTAACACAAATTAGTTATGCCCTATAAGACCCTACGATAATCCCACTGAAAAGTGTACCATTTCCCCACTCAAACTTTTAATCGAATCACCGGAGTGTTGAAGAATCAAAGCCTCCGGATAACGAGGAGGCAATCTTCCAGGATTAAATGGCATTACTTAGGTCCGGGGCAGTGAAGGATGGATGACCAAGATGGGCAGGAAAAAATGTAAGGAAGATCCTGGTATCCCAGACAAATCAACTTTCATCTGGCTGACTTCACTTTCAATATCCGGACGGCATCCAATTACATTTTTTTGCCGGAATTATTGTTATTTATCAGCAATTATTTAGGCACATCTGCTATCTGCAGCAACCACACTCCAGAGAATCCAGAGACGCCACCGCACACCCCATCACGCCGCAATTTCACACATCCCCCAGTTGCTGTGGGGGTTTACCTGCCCCGGGACCAGGCCAACTCATTGCCAGATTAACTCAATTGCCTCGAACGAACGCGGAAGTGTAGCGATCCATCCCCCAGTGCCGGGCCAACCCTCGGTCCGTCGAGCTGTTTCTGTTTAAATTCTACTTCTGTGTCCCTGCAAGCAGCGTGATGTTATTCCTGTGAGTCATTCCGCCCGAAAAGTCGTAGAACTCGCTTTGGTTTCATTCGGTGTTTCGGTGTTTCGGTGTTTTGGTGCTCACCTTGCCACAAGCACTCAAGCTCACAGGACCCATGACGCAGGACGCAGGACACAGGCACACACACACCCGCCAGCGGAGAGCAATAAAATAAAAATTGAAAACACAAAGGATTTATAGCTCCAATAGGTTTTCAAGGAGCCTTCAAAAGCTCAGCACAATTGCTATGAGGGCTACGAGGCCCGAACCCCAGCTCAGTCAGAGTTCTGCTGCTCTCAGCTTTCAGGCCAAGCGAATCGAATTTTTGGAAGGCAATTGCTCCGGGGAAGCGACTAAGGGATACTCTGAGCATACTCTATCTATTGGGTATATTAAATTCCCTTGAAAGTGCTTAAGTTTATGGTTACTTAACTCGAATTTAAATTATTTCCAGCAAACTTATTAAAGCCTTAAATAGATTACTAAGAGACTGAATCCTTGACCATCTTTCCTGCGAGCATACCCTTTCCTGCACCCTTTGTTCTTTACAGGGTGCTCTCACCTATATATATAAAGGGAGATATATTTTAGCAGCCATTTCATTGTTTATGTGCCTGGGTGTGTCTCTGTCTGCCTGTCTGTCCCTCTCCACGGGCTTGTCTGTCGGTGGGCATATGGCGCCCACAGATTTAACTTCTCTGATTATTTTTCCACTTCCTGCTGCCATTTTCACCACGACCCTCACCTATACGCCGCTCGCTCTCTACCTTTTTCGCCCAATTTTTACATTGATTGAAGTATTTTCCGTTTTGCCGGCTTTCGCACGCCTTGGGCCATGTGGCTTACGGATTTGGATTTGGCTTTGGCTTTGGCTTTGTCTGCCTTTTAGACACATGCAAAACAAACACGGAGGTGGCAATGGGAGGAGAAAAAGGACTTTCATCCTTCGGCGAAGGTGTAAATAAATATGCTGGGAATTCGTCAGGCAGCTAGCTGGAAAAGTTTGGCTTTGTTTTGCCTCTCCCCGAGAGCGACTGACTTTAATGAGACGGAAGCAGCTTTGGGTTTTCCGAAAAGGGAAATTTATATATAAAATGGAGGAAAGCCGCTTTGAGGACCTCGCCGGCTGCCTGTCCTGCCCATTGAAGTCCCTATTTTCTGGATTTTTCTTTGAGCTGATTTGGGGCTTTCCCCGCCTCCCTCGAAACAATATAAAAAAAGTTGAAGCTGTTGGTGAAATAAAAATGAAATTACTTAAAATTTGTCACAATAAGCTGGTGCCGCGGCCGCCTCTCGTTTTCTAGCCACGATGTTTGCCTTTCTGGCTTTTCCCTTCGTCCTTTGCTCTAATATTTTCCTCTCTCTTCATTGCTTTTTGCTGTATTATTAAAATTGTTTCAAATTGCGAGGGACGACGAACCTCTAATAGCTCGGCGGCAACAACAAAACACTCTAATGGACCATATTGTGCGTTTGGTTTTTCATTTTTATTGCGAATTTAGGCATCATTAGTTACGGTTTTTTAATAAAAGGCCAACAACGGCAGCCCACGACGATGTGGGCCAAGTTTGATTTGTGTGCATTTTGACCGCCTTAAGTGCGCCTCCGGGTGCCATTGTCTCGCTCGATGTGGTCAAGCTTTGTTTGACTTGAAGGCAGGGCGCTCTTTTCTTTATTTCGTATTTTCTTGTGGGGGAAAACTTTGACGAAAAAGTTGAAAAATAAAAACTTTTCTTCGGAGGCATTTGTCCGAGGCAAATGGACAAATGTTCGAGCATTAGCCAAAGCTGTTGAGCCCCTGCCCAACCCTCGTTCAATCGAGTCCCTGCTTGGATTTCTAATTAATTTTCCATACCGAATAACCCGAATGCCAGGGCATATTTCCACCGCCCTAATCGCGTCTCCGACATGCCATTATTATCGGAGAGCGTACATCAGAAATACTTATGCAAATAACTCAGAGGCTTTGGCTTTGGCTTTGGCCCCTCCCTTCAATCCCCGGCACTTGTCTCCGAGCGGATCGGGGGAGACGGAGTCCCCAATCTGTGGCACTTTAACACCTACCTAAGCGGACTCCGACGGAGGCTGAACTGGAGAAAAAAAAAGATATAAAACTACCGACTGAACTGATGACTGGCCCGGCCATCATTTTTCATGCTAAGCTCCAACGTCAGCCATTTGGTTTATGGCCTTAATCCTTTTCTACATAAATGAGACTCATACCCGGGCCCAGGCCTGCACCCAGCCCAGCTCACCGAATGCCACGCATTTCATCATTAGTCAGCGGACGTTAATGCCCAGTTCCAGATACAGATTCCCAGTTCCCGTTCGCAGTTCCCGGTGCCCGGTGCCCGGTGCCAGCTCCCTGTCTCCGGCTACTGGGCTTCGGCGGGGGATTTACGGGGCAGCAATCGCTTCCTACGCATTTACATTTACATTCGAGAGTGTGAGCATTTATATATACGTATATACGGATGCGAGTGCGAGTGGCACAGTCAAGAGGCCGCAGCGTTGACTAAGTACCCAGGAAGTGCCAAGGTTGTTGCACTCACTCCCCGTCGCCTCTAATCGCCGCATCCCCCTGTGCCACTGCGTCCAGCGTTCGTCGTCCGTCGTCCGTCGTCCAGCGTCCAGCAGTGGCTTTTAATTAACACGCAGCCCAGGCAGGGGATCCTAGGCCGCACCGCAGCATCCACATTCACATTCACATCCACATCCCCATCCCCATCCAGCAGCCTCATCATCGTAATCGCTCTCGCCGTCATCGTGATGAGCTGCGGCGGTTGCTTCTATTTCGAAATCAATTCCATGCAGTTTTTACCCGTAATATGTGCAGAGAGAGAAATGTACTCCAAAGTTTTAAGGGTTATGATTAACTATAACCCCTAGAAAGAGAAGTGCTCATATTCCCAAGCAGCTAAGCATGTATCTTCCGAGGTCTTCAACTCTGCCTTATATTAAACCAAATTTTCTCTCCGTGCACCGACACACACTCTATTCGCTGCATGCATTTATGACGACTTCCCTTACCAATTTCTCGAATATGATGTCATGCTGTGCACTCTGCACAGAAATCCCCCAGATACTCGGCGCAGCGGGCGTCTGTTTAGCGCTTAATTAATGATGAATATAAAAATTGCCGCCGCAAAGTGGAAAGAGAGCGGCCTGGGCGAAGATGTGGAGTTAAACATTAATTTTCCTACGTTTTCCGTTTGCCATTCGCCGATTTCCCGATGTCATTTAGCTAGAGCGGAGGCCTTTCGAAAAGCCAGCGGAGAAATCTTACACAAATATGCTTTCACGCAGCTCCTTTCGGAGCGGCGACTATCTAGATGCCAAGTACAAACGTGGCCAAGAAGGTTAGGAATCTTGGCCGCCGAGAACGGGGCTTCATCTGCATTGTGGGGTGTGAATTCTGGTGCCTCGGACAATCAAAAAGTGATTAGCAAGGCACTCAACAAACATCGGCGACAACGACAACCATCGGGAATGTCATGGGCCCGGGCCTGGGAAGCGGAATGCTTAACATACAAACACACTTAGCGTGTAAACATGGCCAAAAGAGCGTTGACCATATTGGGCTGCTGCCGCTGCAGGCCAGCTCTCATTGCTTTTTACGCACAACGGCAACGGCAACACGAACAGGTACAAACAACGACAACACAACGGGACGGGCTAATATGAGTGGAAGATGCGAGGAAGATGCTGCCCGGGAACCGGTCGCAACTGGTTTGGCCCCTCTTAACCCCTTTCTCCTGCTGACATTATCAACATAATCAAGGGGCAGCCCCCCTGTCCTCGCCGCCCCATTCTAAGCCTTTTCAACGCTCATAAATTGCGCGGCGAAGACACCAGCAAATATTTTGCAAACGCAATGAAAATTGCGGCCTGGCCATGCGGCAAAGCAGATTACACTGGGCAGCAACTTTTTACGATCATATATGCATATCGTATGGGGAATAATAAAATCGAAGCAAGCCTCTTCCCTTGGGGGTTCTAAAACTTCTCCGAACTTTATGATTTGGCAAACTGAAGCATTAAAAGCCATTGATTTTGGGCTGAATAAGAAACTGGAGCTGAAGAGTTAAAGACCCCTTTAAAAATTGTTTTCAAATATATAAAATTAATAAATTCTTCAAGAGTTAATAAAATCTTTAAATCAATTTATTTGAAAAGAATCCCATTTTCCTAAAATGATGTGCTTGTGGAACAGTGTTATTTATGGGGGGCCGCCGGGACGGGTTGGGTCCGGGCTCGGTTTGGCTGGCTTTGGTTCGTTTCTGGTTGGTTGGGGGCCTCGAAAAAGAATCTTTCGCATATGGGCAACGGTACTTTCTGCAATTATCCGTTGTCTTGGCCAAGAGGCGACCGCGCTGTCGAAGATGCGGCCAAAGCGGCCAAAGCAAATATGCGCACTTGGCATTGTCCCGGCGAAGACAACAACGCACTAATAGCCCCGAGGAGAGGCCTTGAGACGGGGCTCCCAGCCTGCCAGCCTCCCAGCCGAAGTCCCAGTCAAGTGGAGAGGTCTGGCGGCTGTTTTGCGGTTTTTGAGGTTTGCGTTATGTGCAATAGATTATCAAAATGCTTATGGCTTAGGCTGGAGAAGCCACGACCAGGGGCTCTTGACCAAGACCAAGACCAAGACTGAGGCTGAGACTGAGACCCAGACCATGAGCATCCGACAACGGTTTATGTCACATGAAAGTAATGAAATTAAATTTCTCCCTGGCTAAGGCACACACACGCTCTCGCCTCGCTCCTTGCAGTTTTGATATGTGCGATAATTTTAAAAGTCAACTTGGCCAACTTCGGCCCGAAGACAGAAGAGCCTAAGAAGAGCCTGGCCAGAACCAGAGCCGAGCCAGAGCCAGGGCCATCCGTAATCTACGCAACATTCTGCAATCAAGTGTGCATATTTACTTCCTGTAATTGAGCATTTATGGCTTTTATGGCCTAACGGATTTGCCCGTCCTCAGACTCAGCCCCTCCTCCATAATTGTTACGGCTTTGGCTTTAAAACTGACAGGCTGCCAGGCTGGCAGAGGGAAGGGATCGGTCCCGGCCAGGGGATGGGTGCGGGGATCCGGATGGGCTTTTGGGGCGGAGAGAACTATGTCGTGCCTCGGTCCTCGTGCGCTTAAACCTATTGATTATAAAGTTTATGCATAAATTGTAAATTGATTTGGCAGTTAATTGATTTGCCAGCGTCTGAGTGTGTGCGCCTAAGCCGAAAACTGATGAGTAATGACTTTGATATTGGCCAAAAGTTGGCATAAATCTATGCACAACGAACCGATGCGATGGGATTTGATGCGATTCGATTGTATAAGTACTTCCCTGGCAAACTTTCTCATGCATAGTTTATGGCCATTGAAATGTGTCGGGTCCATTGGGGGTTGGCAGGCAGTTGGTCATTAATAAGTTATGGAATTTCATTAGACGATGAGTTGATGATGTGAGATATGTAAATGGGTGCACTCGCCAGGACTCACTCAGATATAGTAGTTACATTTCTATATAAAACACCGAAGAGTCACTCTCGGAGCCTGTCATGACCCCCGGCAGCAGGGCCATTCATAAGCCTGTACAAATATCACGACTTGGGCACAGGCCCTCGACTCCCCCATAACAATTGAAGCAATTTGGCTCGCGGGGACCCACTCCTACACTCAATAAAGCAGAAGGCAGCCCCCGGCGACTGGCGAGGGTAAATATCACAAAATTGAATAACAAAATATTTATGCGTCGTGGAAATAAAAAAACGGAACATAGAAAAGAAAATAATGGAGAGAATTTAACTATTATTTATTTGGCTGAGCACTGAGCCGTCTGTATATAATTTGCCAGCATGTATTTATGATTTATGAAGTGAGTGTGAGTGTGCGATGTATACACAGATATTCTCCAACTTTTGCGGGGGCTAGGTGCGTGCTGGCCACTACAAATACGAATAGTTCTGCGAACAATGGAGAGTGAGAGCCCGAATGGATGAATGGCCATTGAGTTTGGTGGCCCAGCACGCGAATCGCTTCAGTTATAGATACCAGGCACAATCACACCCACTCTCCGCGGAACACGCACCCGTCCTTAGCCACCCGGACAAAGGGAGAGGAACAAATTGGATAATGTCTATAAAAACTAATTGAATTCTAAGCGCTGGGCACGCCACCGGGTCGGGTCGCAGCTGTGAGAAACTAGTAATGAAAGCCGGCGAACCAATCAAATGAGTAAAAAGCGAGTAACGAAAACTGAAAAAGCAGCCGGGAACGCGGAGCGATGACATGCAAGCTGCTGGATAGATGTATATCTATGTACCAGAGATGTGTGTGGGCAGCAGGAAAACAATTTCACACACAAGTTGTACAAAGAGGAGAATTACTCAAAACACTCCAAGATGCTCGCATGTCATGGCACCTAGGCAGAGACTGTAAAAAGTAAACCTGAAGACAAGGGAAGAACACAAGACCCAGAACAAAAAGCTCATTACTCATATGCCAATCAAAAGGAGGGAGACTTGGACCTCAGTGGACCCCCAAAAACGAGCCGCAGATCCACCGAGGGATGCCATAATTAATCATCCGCCGCTAATTAACAGCGCAGTACGTCCAAATAGAACTAATGTTGGTGGTAATGCCCCGTGTATCTGCTGGATACTGCTCTCAGATCCGCTCGGGGGTTGCCAAAACTGTTGTTTCATTTTAATGAGTTCGGAATGAAGCTTCCTCGCCGCCTTATTTTTGTGCAGCGTAACCACTTGAAAGTGCGTTGGACAGATGGACATTGCCCAGTTATAGACACCCCATCCCCATCCCCATCCCCATCCCGCCGGCTGTCAAGTCCATGAGCCCAACCTTCGGCTTGAGTGATGTACTACGAGGGCCACAAAACATCGACATCGCCATCGATGGATGGTCATTAGCAAAAGATGACGACGACGACGACGACTGTGATGTGGATGTTGATGTTGATGTTGATGGCGCTCCGCTGATGTTGCGTACTCGTAATTCTTCTATAATGGATCTGTTATCTCTGCGCTTAATGGGTTAGCTCTTCGCTCCTCGAGGGGAGGCTTCGAGGGGTCTGCGGCTGAGACTTCGACTGACAGACCTGAAGCATGCTTAAAACTTGAAATTAAATAATTAGTCGCTGGCCAAGCTCAGCCCGCTCAGCCCGCTCAGCTATCCGCAGCTCGCGTTTTATTTCGTATTTCGTATTTAGATGGGGCCAGTGTAATGACCTTTTAAGTACTTTCGAGATACTAATCGCCTCTCGGCCCTGCTTTTTGTTGGCCGCTCTAGCTGCTCTAAACAGCTAATGGCTTGTTGCGGCTTGTTTGTTGTAGTTCAGCGAGTGCAACAAAGTCGCCAGCCACTTTGGATGGCACTAATTAACGTCAGAGGAGCAGAAACGCCGCAGAGCAGAAGCTTTTGGCTTTGGGGGCCGCTTCACAAAAACTTTTCTCAGATGCGTATTAATTAAAATTTTGATAAGACCTCCGCGCTCCGCTCCGGGCGCTTGTAATAAAAGTTGAAAATAAATTACACAAAATTTGTATTTGTATCTTTAGGTGTGGCATCATCATCACCGTCGTCGGCGGCAAAGGGCTTATCGCCAAAAGTATCAACAAAATAATGGGCGACTAATAGGCCGAGACCCCATCCAACTTCTCTGGCTCTGGCTCTGTCCCTGTCCTTGTCCCTGTCCCGTTGCCGGCTCCACTTCTTGGCTTGTTGATTATGTCAGCTTTTAAAGCGGCGTCGCCCCGACTTCTCCCATTTCTGCGGGTGAAAGTGTGCAAAGTTTCAGCTCCCGGAATGGACTTATAGAGTTACACTTGTTGGCGTCGTCTCTCGCTGCGGCGCTGTGGGAATGTCAACTTCAGAGGCTGGTCAGTGCTCGCCTGCTCAGCTGGCCAATAAATGGTGATAGTTCTCGGGGCGAAATCCGAGCTGCTGCTGGGAAAATCCCCCCGGAGGAGAGGCGCCGAGAAAACTCCGAGAAACTTATCAAATATTTGTCCCACTTGAGTGATATCTCCCCACGAAGCGGCGTGTGGGCGGCTGGAATGCTCCGAGTGCCGGGCTAGATGCGTATTTATCTGGCAGATACATCTCACATTTCGTTGGCATTTGTTGCGTTTGTTTACAGTTAGGAAACATCTCGCCGATGATAAGGTGGATTTCGTACAACGTTCGGAGCTGCATTCCGAAAGGGTTTTCCCTGGCACGCATTTAATTGAGATGTCTTTCGGCTTTGACTTGTATTTCAGTGAATTCTGCGGCTGTTCTCACCAAAATAATTGGCCGGGAAAACCACAAGTCAGCAGCCTTTCCCAGGCCCAAGATAAGAGTCATAATCGTGGCAGGAACTTATAAACTGTGCCAGCCAAAAAGCCAGCGATTCCAAGTATGCCATCGCACATGGCACTTGCCCAAAAAGCGAGCTCGCCAAGCAGCCCAAATTGAATGCGAAAATTCCCACACATTGTTCAATCTAATGAGAACTATGTCAATGTCTGCTCCATCGCTCCATCGCTTATCCCAGTCCCTGCCGCTCCGTCGGGCCATACTTAAGCTTATGCTTATATATTCGCCCTTGGGCTGACACTTAAGATAAAAACTCTTGACAGGGGGAGAAATACACTCTCGTCGTCGTTCTCAGGTCTCCGTTCTGGGTTCTGGTTTCGCCCGTAGGCCTTGGGCTCCTCCATCCATCCGCTTAAAGTCAATTGAACAAATTTCTATGAGCAAATATTTTATGGTCAGTGCTCGTCTCTTTCGCTCCCTCGGTGTGTGTTGAATTTTAAATGAAAATTCCATAAATGCCAGCCGCATAAAAATGTACCAGACCATATTTCATCCCCAGCCGAGTCGGATGGCTCTCTGACAATTTAATAGTATTCCAAAAATTAGCCAATTAGTGGGCCGCGACTCCCCATAAATACACCAGTGTATATATTTATGGCGAAATGTATTTTCATTAGCAGAGTGCGGGGGCATTGGGCACTTGTAATTAAGAACTTAAAAGCGATAAGCTTTTTGCTGGGAGGCACCCAAACCCAAGCCCCCGAAAAGCCTCTTGCCCCACGGCGAGTCCTTTGACTTTGTCCCGTCCGAGGTACGCTTACACCTGTGGCACTTAATTATTATATTAAATCGGCATATCTGTTTCGGCTCTAATTAACCTTTGAACCTCTCCACAAATCAGCGCCCCCACAAAAAGTCAGAGCGAATCACACCCCCCGTGGGGTGGCATTGGTGGAGTGGCGACGAGGTGACAGTCACGAGTCCCATTATACGATATTGTATGTACAATTTGAAGCAACTCGCAATTACCAACGACACGTCAAGATGTGAAATTAACACCGTCACACAAGCAGGCAGACAGACAGGGGAGCCGGGGGCCTGGGCCAGTGGGCGGCAGACAGACAGACATATTAATGTTTCTGGCTGGTATTTAACATTCACCAACAATAACAATCACTACGAGTGTGTGTGTGGGTGACATTTTCTCGTTGGCGCTGCCTCGAAAATCATTAAATCACACAGCAACAACAGCAAACAACACGGGGAAAAAAGCTTTCCCTGTTTGTGTCAGCCGTACAATTGGCCACCCAACCCCCCGCCAGCCCCACGCATATCCTGTCAGGACAGCAGGGGAGAAAGCACAAAAGGAAGAATAAAGAAAGGCGAAGAGCTACGCAACCACAGCACGCAATACTCGCATTTCATTAGACACTTTGCAGCGACGACTCCTATTACTCTTCCTGAAAAGCCATCCTAGCAGGGGCACCACTTCCTTTCTCCGCCAAATGACGTCGTTTCTCCCAAAAAATTAGCGTTACATTGGCCCAAAAACCGCTGGCCGAAGGCTGACCCCAACGCCGGCGGAGCTGTCACACGAATTGAAATGGAATTCGATGGCCAGAGTGGAGTTCAAACAAGGTGACCCCATCGGACTATCACCTGGTTGGCTGGTAATTATGGACTTCCCCTGGAAAGTGGTGACCCCGATTCCGAAACAAAGTGACATAATTCGACGGTAAACATCTGCTGGCCACGATGCTAACTGGCCAGATTAAGTGATATAATCAAGTGGCCAGCGGCAGAGAACCAACTATTCCATTAGCTAACCGAAACCGAGAGCGAAAACTCGGCGGATGTGCAAATAAAAACTTTTTGCCCGAGCTCCGGCAAATGAGTTTGTCATTATTCAAGCGCTGTGCACATATACCCACATTTCGCGCACCTTTTTTGTGAGCCAGTGTGCTTGTGTGTGTTTAAGTGTAACTTTGTTTTTGCCACAAATTAATTACAATCCTCCGAGTTGAGTGGCCAAATGTTGCTCTTTTTCTTGGCCCTGCTCCCGTGTATTTTTCATACAACATATTTATCAACGCGTCGCAAAATGTTTGTCCTGGGAGGAGAGAGCGAGGACTTTGCGAGAATAAATTGGATGATATTAGGGCGACAACTTTTCATTTAGTTGGCCGGTCGGCGCTGCCCTTAATTTCCGGCCACACGCATCGTATCGGAAGATAGGGATCGGGATCGGGATCGGAGGGGCGGGAAAATGAAAACGTTAGACGGGAATGAAAAATCGTTAGGCGCGCACAGAGAGAGAGAGAGAGCCGGAGACGGAGACGGAGCTGAAGCCGGAGCGAGTGTTTTACGGGTCCCAGTGGCCCCCAACACCCACCACCCACCACCGCCTTAATATATTTTCCTTTCTTTTTCCCGCTGCTGCTGGGGTTTTTATTTTGCGCTTCACTTACCTGAAAATAGGTTTGACCCTTGTCCACCCAGCCGATGGCCATATCGGCACCAGCCAGATTGCCATCGGGCGAGAATCCGAAGCCGACGTAGCCCAGGGTACGTGCCTGTATTTCAAATGTTATATCCTGATTAATGATTTGCCATAGTATGCGAAAATCCTCATTCAAATCGATGGCATGATCCCAAATGGGTGTTCCCGTCGCCGCTCCTGCTGCGGAGGCAGCCACTCCCGTTGCTGCTCCTGGCAGAGCTCCTCCCGCTGTTGCTGTGGCTCCTGCGCCTGCCCCTGCTCCGGTTGCCGCTCCTGGCGAGGCTGTTTTGTTGCTGCGAGTGGTCAACTTGCCGGCAGCATGAACTCCGCAGCCGAGGCTGGCCAGGAGGAGGAGCAGCAGCCAGAACAAGCTGAACGTGTGGCAGGATATAAAACATGTGATTAACGATGACCGCCTTGAACTTGAGAGCGCCGGTCCTCGTCGTCTGCTCCTCTGTACTTTGCTGGGTGTTGCTTCCTCTGTTGCTGCTGCTCCTGCGGCTCCTGCCGCCATCTCCGCCCTTGTAACTGCCTTTCCTGCTGGCTGCCACATTGTGTTGGCCATTTTGTGCGCCGGTTAGCTGGCTGCTTGAGTTTAGCAAATAGTTGTGATTACTTTTCTTGTTGCCACGTTGACATTTATTACTCTCAAAATCACTGGACGTGGAACGTTCGCAATTACGCAACTGTTTTGGCCTTTCTTGCTCGTGTCTCTCTTGCTCTCCTCTTTGGTGTTATCACAGTTACGATTATTTATTTAAGCAGTTTTACTCAACTTTCGCTGCTGCTGTAGCTACTGCTGCTTCCTGCTTCCGATTAACCAATGGCCGCTCATTAGCCTCGCTTGTCGCACGAACAAAAGCTCCAGACGCTGATCTGGCGGATGCAGCCTGCAAAGAAGGGAAAAAAATGTTATATAATTGCTATAATTTGTTGTCGGCTATAATATGTAGTGGCGAGAACTCGGAGCCGAACCTTCCTTCGTGTTGCAATGTTTAAACGCATATAATTACATAAATTATGAACCGGTATCTATGAGATACACATCCCCACCCAGGCAGCCACAGCCAGCAATCCATCCATCCATCTAGCCATCCACACACACATCACAACAAAGTTGACGGTTCGTTTTTTGTTCTTCGTTGGTTTTGTTGTTCCCGGGGAGTTCGTCAACATTTTCCTTGAAGCGTTAATTAGCCTGGTCACGCAGTTTTCACAGCAATGTACGTCGGAAGACGAAATTGCTTCCAGAGAGCGGGAAAAAGTAAAGTCTGCTCAGAACTTGGAGATGTGACAGGAAGATGGCAAATGCCTGGCGAATTGAGCTTGCACTCCACACTCGCAGTAATCCAGTATTTTTCAGTGGAAACTCAGGGACCTGAAGCTTCCGCAGAAATCACTTTCCCCTCCCTTGCCAGAGGACACCTTCTTCCCCCCAGCTATATTCCCTTATTTACGGTATTTGAATGACTAATTCCGGGTTTCCCGTCTCCGATTTCAAGGGTCTACCACTCACTGACTACTGGCCCTCGCACGCAATTAGTGCGTTGTGGCCTGGTCAAAGCAAATCGAAGATAATTACAGCTTGTCATAATTTTAATGAAGAAGGTCGTCCAGAGTTGAACCCGAGTCAAGTCGTCGTCGTTGTCTGCTGTCTGTCCGGGTGTCCGGGTGTCCGTCTGTCCATCAGTCCGGGTGTCCGCTCAAGAGCGAGGGAGCCAAGTTGAGGCAAAGCCAGACCAATGGGATTTATTGTATTAAATCGTCGCGGCTTAGCCAGGCCAACCACAAGCGCATTGACGACGAAGAGGACTACTGTTCCTGGGCCTCCGTCTCCGTTTCCATCTCCATCTCCGTCCGGATCCCCTTCCCGGTTGCCAACGCAGCTGTCTGCGCATATTTGGTGTGCGGTTACATTTGATTACATGCCAAAAGTACTGCTCCCAGTCCCGCCCTCCGTCGCGCGGCAGATCTTTAATTTGACGTCGTTGTCGGCGTTTTGGGTAAATGTCAAATGGTTGGTAATTTGTTATAAATAGCCAACTTCCGCCGGGGCCCTTAAACGCGACGCAACACGACGCCACTCATAGATACATACAATGTATTTGCGCTAATTCCAAGTGCTTAGTCGCGTGTTCCGAAGTTGACAAAGGTCAACAAACGCCAAGCAAACAGCGAGAAAATTGAAAAGCCCAAAAAATGAATTAAGGCAAGAGTGTTTGTGTGTGTTTTCCCATTTTTCTGGCTGCCTATACTCCGAGGAATGCTCCCAAATTGAATATCTCAGCCAAAGATGATGTGATGGGGCCCATAACAATCTCGACCTAATGCTGGCGAAGGCCAATAAAAGTAATTCACGGAAGTTCCTGCCATTCGGCGGGGAATGGAAATGGAAATGAAATGATTGGACAAATGTATCGCGAAGATACTTCTGGTTCTGGTTAGTGGCTAGCTAGATTTCTATGGCATATTTATAGGTGACTTTTACGTTTCACTTCCTTCCTAACGACAAAGTTATTGTGGCTGCCGCCGTCGTCGTAGCTGCGCGGCTGCCTTGCTGTTATCAAAAATGTATCCGCAAGATACACAACAATAAGCTTGATGGCGAAATGTAGCTTTACATTGATGTTGTTGCTGATGTTCATGTTGATGTTGATGTTGTTGTAGCTGGCGCTGAGTGACGGCCGGCAACGTTAAATGACGTTGATTATAATTATGCGGACTTGTACTTTGTTCATCACAGGCTACAGGGCTACAGGGCTACAGGGCTTCTCCCTCTGCTCCTCCTACTGTCCCAGCCCGAGCTCCTGCTCCCTTGTTGCTGTTTGTTATTATTATTGCTGTCGTCATCATCATCAGCCTGGTCATCAGCCACTTCCTCATGATCATCATGGTCATTCTGGTCCTCCTCGGCTTCGACTGCCGTTGATGGGGCGGCCAGATGAATGATGTCTCTTAAATACAGACCCAGCTCGGGACCGAGTCCGAGCGAGGCGAGGCGAGGCCAATCGTCCTCATCATCATCGTGATGGCTGCTGCTGCCGTAAAATTCAAGCCAATTTAGCCCGGAGGAAGGCAGGTCCGGCAGGTTCCTCCTTGCACAGCATGTTGCCCAAGAACGCAGAGAAAAGACCCCAGTCTGGAGACATTCATAAGTACAAGTGCTGCCTCCGCCTCACAGCGATGGCCGCGTGACACCCTCGATCACTTTTGGCCCCGAGATGTGTCATCTCCACTAAGAGGACAGCGGCAGCGGACACTGGACAGAGACACATTCATAAGTACAAGTGCTCCGTCTAATATTATTACTTGGCGAATTAACTGCGCCGAGCGAGAGATAGGAAAACAAACGCAAACTCGCAGATTGCTCTGCCCAACTGGTTCTAAAAGGCACGAAATGGCTTCCGTAGACACATTAGTCGCTTTTACACAAAAACCCAGACAAAACGGACAGAGCCCAGTGGCCTCCCCGCCCGATGGGTGAGCAAAAAGATGCAACTGAATGAGGCATATAAAAGCCTTCCCAAGCGCCGCCGCGGCACAAAAAAGCAGAAAGAAAGGGAGAAAAAAACAGGGAAAAATAACCAACAGAAGCGGAAAGAAAGAAAGAAAAGAGGAGCGAAAGAAAAGCAAGAAAAAATGAATACAAGTCAAAGACTTTGTCCAATGGTTTTCATCATTGCACGATTTGTAGACGGAGCGGGTAGCAGTGGTTCCAGGAGGAGCCACGGGGCCAGGAGGTAGCCCCAGATCTGGTCTGCTTCTGCGGCTGCTTCTGTTCGGCCGACGGACAACGACATTGATGAGGATGTTTTGCCGGGGCAACACAGTGGGACAAGCCCACGCAAGAGCTCTACGAGGAAGATGGAAAGTCTAGTTCTGTCTAAGCCAGGTTTAAGCCAGAAAAATTGTATCTAAAGATTGTAGGTAGTATCTTTTGAAAGGGAAACTACCTTGAAGACATAAATTTCTTGCCTAGAACCTACAGAATTTCTCTAATTTATTTGTTCAACTTTACATTCCCCTCTCCCAACTCCTTAAGTCCGAATGATGCTCCCATTCCCAAAATTTCCATAATCTACTTCACCCAAGCCAAATACCTTTAAAACTAAAATACTAATTAACAACAGACAAATCTGATGAGCTCTAGAAGCTAACCAGAAAATAAATGATGCTGTGTGCAACCTCCTGAGGGAAATTCGATCCCAAAACAAATTGTTTTCCTGCTGCCGTCACTCTGCGGTATTCCTTTCCCCTAATTGATTCCCATTCTAATTGCGATATTTAGCCAACTCATTGACCTAATCACAGAACAGAACAGAACAGAGCACAGCAGAGCAGGGCATTCCGCTTCACACATCATTAATAACGATGGGTCTGATTTGTGCGAAACACTCGCAGTTCTGCCTTTCACCTACCATTTAATCGAATGCTTTCACATTTTAATATCTCTCTCTCGCCAAGTGAAGCGTAATTAGTGAACTTTTGGATTTTTTCGGCACATTTCCATACTTTCTAATCCCATCCCAGTGTGCAGTTTGTGGCAATTTCTTTTCCAAGGGTACGGGGGGGACAGACGAGGGGATTTGCAAGCCGTGTATGTTTTCATTTAGCAGATACAAGCTGCAAGTACACACACGAGATGCTACCGGGCCTTCGTCATCATCGAAGATGCTCCATCATGTGGCAGCAACAGCGATTCCGGGGTTCTGCGGTTGCCGCAGCTTGATTATAAATGTACAAGGCAACTTGTATGACATGTAAGTTGTTGTACTCGCAGCCTTGCATCTGTGAGAACGTGTATCTGTGCCGTGTCCACGGCCGCATGCATGTGTGGTTGTCACTGCACCTGTCATCCTTGCAGCCTGCCAGCAAAAATTGCCGGTGCGGTGCAGCAGCAGCGCAAAAAAAAGGAAAACAAAATTATTATTTATCATCGGCGGGGCAAGGTCCCCGAGAGAAGTCAAACAGGGAATTATGCGGGTATGTATACACGGATAAAAATTACAAATAAACTAAGTTAATTTTTACTACGTCCGAAAAATGTTTAACTAAATAATATTAAAACTTAGATAAGTTGATCCAAAACCTTTGAAGTACTCAAAGTAGCTTCTTGTCTGCCTGAAAATAATATTCCCTGTCATATTCCCAACCCAGATTGTCATAAAAACTTTGATATTTGATATTATTTCGGTTGCGTGTAGCAGTTATATATAGAAATGCGCCGGGGCTCCACTAATTACTGCACATCATTTGCTTACTCGAGTGCCTCTACTGCCATCGTCGTCGTCGTCGTCGTCTCCAGGCCCATCAGCCCAACTTCCCCAGCTCGCCGCCGCCTTGCAGATTTAATTGAGTAAAAAAATTGACTAATTAGAGTGAGTCCAAGGCACTTGGCCCCCGGCAAGCAGCGAGAAAAAACAGGTCTCCAGGGACAGAGACAGGGACAGAGACAGAGACGGAGGGAGGGGCTACCTGTTCTCATTTATTAAGGCCTGGTCAAGAGAGGTTTGAATCAAAACTGCGCCTCCCAAACCCAAGGCTCCTGTCGTCCATCGTGTGTCGTCTTCGTATTTAATGATCATTAAACAAGCTGGCAGCCAATTGCACTAAAAGCTGCAGGCTACTGCCTGCCATAAGCACAGTGGGACAAAACACTATGAGATCGAAACGAAATAAATATATGGAAGGACAATATTATTATAGTTTAGGATCTAAAAGGATTCACAAAGAACTCGTTAGGAGTACAAGCAGTTCAGTTTACATAAATGTATAATAATTTTCTATCTCCTTAAATCGAAACAATATAAACTATAAGTTCTGGTTAAAATAAAGTGTCTAATATATCTATAATAAAATCAATTTCAAGCACTAGGCCTGTCCTAATCTCTTTTGGCTAACTTTGCCCACTGTGAGCGGGCCAACGGACTGATGAAAACTATTAGTGAAGGCAGCTATAGAGCTGCAAAGTGGCTGCCTTTTTGTAAATTGCACCGGCATTCCTGCAGTTCCAGCCTCCTGCCGGCTCCTCCTGGTCCTCCTGTCCCGTCGCGTAATTTAAATAATCGTAAAAAATAATAATTCGTTCTATTGGCTCGGATGGCCATGCTCAGCGCCCTGCCGCTGCCTGTTGATTATTATTATGGCCCTGGTAATATCTTTTGCTCGTTAGCAATTTTCGTTTCGAATAAATAGTAATTAGTGTGCCGAAAAGAGTTGGGCGAGCAGCGCCCAGCTCCTTTATTGGCATTCCACCTGCAGACTTTAGTGCACAAAGCCTCTGGCACTTTGCTGACGTTCTCTGTTTTGGGCACTTTTATTTGACATTTTTCATTAAACACGAGATGAAAAAAGGTTTTCCTTCTCGGGGAGTGGGGCTGTGTCGTTGACATAACATTTTTGTAGAGCTCCCCCCGAGCCGCTCCTCTTCGTTCTTCTCACCACTTTGGGCCGAAAGTTTGAAGGCATCTGGGGAAATATGTCAGCGTTGTTTAAGTTTTTAACATTTTCAACTGGCGAGGCTGCCACTGCCTCCGCCTCTGCCGGGTGGAGATTGCTATTTACTCTGGCATAATTGGCTTGTCGGCATAGTTATAAAAAGTTCTGCTCGGGTGCAATTGGATTAAATGAATGGATACTGTATATAAGCACTGGCACTATCAAAGTTTGCCTTGCAGGGGAAGCTTTGGTTATCTTTGGAGTTCTCTGTCTAACGAAAGGCAAACACAGGCTGGATACAAATTCCGCTTTCGAGGCGATTGCATCTCCGAGTGTATCTGTACTATCAGTGTATCTGCAGGATATCAATCTTGGCTCGGGGCGAATGTTAATATATCATGAGAGTGGCCATCGGCCCCCGTTCTAGGAATGATTGATTACCCCGTCTGGGGGTCAGTGGGGTTAATTTAGAGCCCCCGGAGGTTAACAACCTGCGCGGCATCCTGCCCAATTGAATATGCAGGATTATCCTGCTTAGCAGGAGGAGGAGGCGGAGGACTCCAACAGAAATACTGAATTTAAACTTGGTTTACTTTTGGCCTGCTCGAGCTGCCAGCAATGGATACACAAATAGTTGGAGAAAGCTCCTCTGTGTGTCATCTTTTGGCTTATCAGCTGCGCATCATAAAATTTGCCTCTTCTTTTCTGCAATTGCTAGCTCCGCTCACTTTTCCCGCTCTTCCATTCCATTTTCCAGCTACAGCTCGAACTCCAACTCCAACGCCAGCTCCGAAACTTTCTTTTGTTTCTGTCTATTGCTAAAAGTCGGGACCCCGACTACCCGTTACTGCTCCTCTGGAGGCCCCTCGTAGTTCCTAGTTGTGTGCGCTTTTTTCGGAGCCGGCAAGTGAATTTTCTCATTTTGCACTTGATATTGTTGCCGTTTTTGCTGCCTGCTCTGCCTGCTGCCTGGGAAATTCTTCTGCTTTTTCTCCTTGCTGTTGTTTTTTTGGCAGAGTGAAACTTTTCAACGCTCCCCCCTTTCCCTTTCCCCTTCCTGTGTCTGTGCCGTGCTGCCTTTTGCATTTTCGGTAGGTATGAAGGTAGGAAATTTAATCTCAAAGTCGTCATCGTCAACGCTACCCGTACTGCTAGTTGTTGTTGTTTATTCCTCTTGTCGGCGACGTCACAGAAAATATTTAATTAATTTTTCGAATTTTAATTAAAAAGTTTCCGTTGCGTTTCGTTACTTTGCGTCATTGGCAGTGCGAAAAGGCCTCAGCTACTGGTTCTATTTTATTTTTTGGTTTTTCCGGGGGCCCCCGTGTTTTATTGCGTTAAGTAGCAAATATTTGATGGGGGCAGCAGGTAACCCAATACAAGACAACTCCAACCAGAGACAACTCTTCCCGGCCAGCGCCATCAATCAATGCGCTAAGGAGCGAGAGTGGGGCGAGTGGGGCGAGTGGGGCCCGGCGGAGTCCATTCCAATAAACATAAAGCAAACACTTAATTGTCTGTCAGCGTTAACAAACCGACAACACAAATATCATATGACCGAGAGCGGGGGCTTTGGGGGTATTCCATAAGCAGACACACACATATATCACCTGCTGCGCACTGAAATGTTTTTTCCACAAAACTTGTAAGAGATGCCAAGCGGCCGATAGGCCCAGGGAGAAGGAGAGAACTCCCAGACCCAGGCCCAGGCCCAGGCCCATACCAGTCCGTTCGGACCAGGTCGAATCCAAGACGTCCGAAACCGAACTAAACTCTCCAGCATGCATTTCGTTATCTGTGACAAAGATCTCCTGGCCATTAAATTAACACTTAATGACTTGTGTGTGCGTACGGGTTTTTTCTTCTTATTTTATTTTTTCTTAGGTGCAGACGACAATGATGACTAAAGGAAAAGCAGCGAAGAGAAGAAAAGACGCTCTGCAGCAGCCACACATCATTAAGAGACAGCGGGGAGGCGTTGCCCGGGCTTTCGTTACCTCGGAGACTCGGATTCAGATGCGGATTCCTACTCGGATCTCCTACACATCTCTTTGATACCCTACAAAGGGCCCGGACCCTGATGACTTTGTTAGCCCGGCTGAAAGGAGGAACCTGCCCGGCTGCCTGCCTGCCTGGGAATAATGGCATAAAGGACAGCATCCCGACAAAAGACTTATATGGGAACACACCTCGGCCTTTGTTTGCACCGGGTTTATCATCGTGAAAAATGGAATTATGGCACAAGGAAATGGATTAAAAGAAGGAAAGACTCATGTCCAGATCTCTGATTGCTCTTTTAGAGTTTCCAAGGCAGGTGAGTGAAAAAGAAAATTGAAATATAGA